>MU278693.1:0-22893 GCA_022385745.1 Cubamyces sp. BRFM 1775 | reverse complement strand
CCGTAGTGTAGTACCGGTCGCGAGCCTGCCGTAGCACGGGGTCCTGGCACACGAAGAGGACATGGTGTTCGTCTTCAATAGAACCGCGGGATGTGCAGGGGAGAGCGCAGAGCTACGGCAAGCGGCAGAGCTACGGCATCACATGACCGTGCGCCTCCCGCATCAGGAATCCGACCGCCGGCGTCGCACAACATCTGCACACTGTTCTCGTGAGATCCGTGCACAATAGCGTACCAGTGAAAGACTAGAGTGTGTGGTTGATGATTGAGGACAGTGTTGGCAGTGACTGGCACTGCCCCGTGCCTCGCGCAACGCGTGCGTGTGCGCCATCAGGCTCCCATAGACGCAATGACTAGTGGCATTGGTGCTCTCTTACAAGGCAGGGACGCGGATGACTGGAATATTAAAGTATCTACATAGCTCTACATGCAGCTACCCGCTGCTAACCTTCACAGAAGATGTGATAGTGAGAATCTCAGTCTTGAAGATCGGCAAGCCAGCCACGTGCGTTGAAGTACTCGTAGACCTCCTTGAATGTCTCCGGCACTGTCCTGAACTTCATGCCAAGCAGCCGCTGTGCCTTCTCGTTCGAGCACGTCGGATGGGGAGCGCATTTCTTCGCGGCCTCAGGATCTCCCTTGTCGAGCTTGGGGAGGACGCCGAGGGCGCTCGCGGCGTTCACTGCGGATTACGGTGTGAGAGGTGTTTAATAGAAAACGTAGGGTGATACGTACGCCAATCCTGCCAGCTGCAAACATCTGGATAGACCCGTACGAAAGTTTGCGGTAAGCCATATGCTCCCAATACCTTGTGCGACGGAAAGACTCACGCGAAGAGGCGATGAAACGTTCACCACCCGCGGCTTCGTACTCGAGCGCGCGGACGTGCATCTCGACGGCGTCGTGCACATCAACGTAGTTGAAACACGGCGGAACGCGTTGTGCCGGAGCGGGTACAGCGAACAATTGGCTGTAGAGGAAGCCCGGTGTTGATCCCATCTCCGCAGGGGATGCAGGATCGTTCGACGGGATCTACGGCGGAGGACATCAGTTTAGCACGAAACTGCGTGCATTAGGTGAACATTTGACGCATACACCCATAGACCACGACGGGAGGACAGTGCAGAGGTCGAACTTTACAGCATCCTTGTGTTCGCGCATAAATTCCCAGGCAGCTGCATGACGCGGGGTCAGTCCTGCCTTCCGGTGGTAGCGCCTACGAACTACACACCTCTTTCAGCGAGTGTCTTGCTCGCCATATACTTGACATCTCCGGGCGCCTTGCGTCCTTGTTCAGCCACAATCCTCACGGCCTCGTCGTTCCACACATCCTCGGAGTAAAGTCCCTCCGGAGCGTCCGTGCTGAGCACGGCGGCGAGGGAAGAGGTAATGACCACGCGCTTGATGTTGGTCCTACCATGAGCCGTCAGTTGCATCCTGCATGAAGGCGAATCGCTTGGAGTACCAACCCGTATTTGAGAACACTTTGCAGAATACCAACGGTTCCGCTCACGGCAGGCTTTGTATACGATTCCGGGTCCTCTTCGGCGAACGTCATGGGTGACGCAGTATGGACCACAGCAGACACGTCCTTGACGGCCTCGTCAAAGGCTCCGGCCTAGATAGACGTCAGTACACTGCCAGAAAATCAAAGGAAGCGGGACATACGGCTGTGATGTCCGGCACGATGACAGTTTGAAATTTGGACGCTTGAGCGGGATACCTGTCCTCGACAAAGCGCTTCAGAGTGTCGGCGACGGCAGGGGAGCGGACAGCTCCTTTGATGGTGTATCCGCGCTCAAGCAAAGCACGGACAACCCATAGCCCGTAGAAGCCGTTGGCACCTGTGACGAGAACGGTTGCAGACGAAGAAACAGTAGGCATAGTTTGGGAGTTGAGCGATTGCAGTCGAATGCCTACCTGGCACGTCCTACATATACCGCCCGAATGTATATTGTCGCTGCGATCGGCATCGATCCCGACCCATGATACGTATGTGCCGCGGCTAAGTGGACAGTTTTCAGAAGTGGCGGTACCGCTGCGAGCTGAGTCACAGCTGGTGTATCCAGCGCCATACAAATCTGCGGTCACAGGCGTGGTAAATGCTATCTCCCGAGCGTCTCCAGAGGGAGCCTGGGAGTTCCTTGGCCGCTGCATAAGCCTGGAGGCAAGAGAACCGTCTCATGGTGTCAACGTGCGGAGACTCGCAGTAGGAGAACACTGCGGAGCGGGCTTGGGACCTCCGGAAGGAGCCTGAACCGGAGAGGATAACAGGAACGCGATGCGTCTCATGACGTGCATCCTGGGTGAAGCGGACAGAATCTCACACTCAGACGATAACGAGTCTTGTGGAGAGCTAGTAGGATATGAGCAAATTTCTCACATTGCGCGGCAGAAGGATGCGTGCTTACCTGATCGCCTAACCGGAGTACGTTGTGGATGCGCTTGCTAGCATTGACGCGAAAGGCCAGATCGCGACTGCAGGCCAGTACTAGTGTCATGCAGCTGCGCGAGGTAGAAACCGTTGGACGGTTTATCAAGCCAATGGAGTCCATAACCTCAGTAATAGTCCAGAAACGAGTGTTCCCTCCACCATGAGGGCTACGACGATTGATTCGAAGACAGCATCAACGAGTGCACACGAGCCACGTGGGGACACCGGCTCTACCCGAGGAATACGCGATCACGTGGTCGCGCAAACATACCGATGCTTGACGCGTCCTGCTCCTCTACTGAAGACGACTCGAGCGACAGCTAGTATACGAGGTGTGGTATGGTCATAGTTAACCAAACCTACTATAATGTGGAGTTGTATCTATCTGCATATGTCCCTCTCGGCCTCAGGCAACACCGATACCGTACATTTGTCTATTGTCTGGATTGTACGAATCCCGGCTATGTATGCATAGCCTTTCTTGGATATGCAAGCTATTACCTGGGAAGATCAGGGTACACTTCCTATTTCTACCAGTTAGTTCAGTCTTGGGTTCATCCTTGATACGGCCGAAATAACTCCTTAGCATTGGACTACAAGTGCTACGACAAACGATGCACTATCACGACGAGGGATCACTCCTGCATAGC
The DNA here is from genome assembly GCA_022385745.1 of Cubamyces sp. BRFM 1775. Classification (NCBI taxonomy): domain Eukaryota; kingdom Fungi; phylum Basidiomycota; class Agaricomycetes; order Polyporales; family Polyporaceae; genus Cubamyces; species Cubamyces sp. BRFM 1775. The sequence goes on along the minus strand of MU278693.1, from coordinate 19,810 downwards.
GCGGCCGGTTAGGTTATGAACGTGTACGAGCGGCGAAGGATTCCGTAGCAGACATGCTCACAAGCCTTGTCATATGTTCTCAAATACACGGACATCGTCCGGATTCTCCAGTTAGAGGGACGCGCAGGCAGTTGGAACGCACACCTGCAATAGCCACGCATCAGTTGTACTCATATAGTCTGGCGAAGCAAAGTAGCAATCTGGATGTACCCCGGTTACGGCCGTAGCAGGCACATTGATAGGCAAGATTGAGGGTATTTGGGCAAGCGGCAAGCATGGGTCTCCGCCAGGGCAGTTCAAGTCACCGCCACAAAAGACGGTTGTGCAGTCGGCGTCCGTCCGAGCACCGAGCATCGCGCCCATCGGTTCCGCCATAGCGGTGGCACAGACGTAGGCGAGGATGAGGGCGAGCTTGGTAGGGATGGAAAGAAACATGGGGTACTGGACAAATGAAAAGGTGAGCCTAAGCGTGGTGTGAGGGTTCGTAAGACACATACTGAGGCGCAGTGCGAGTAGGATGGTGATAGGAGGATTGCTGCAGGGCTACAAGGCAACACCGCCGGTTCTTATACCTTTGCCGGCGTTCGTGCGTTCCGCAACCTCCATGCACCTCTCGCCAGTTTCCATGTTTCCAAAAGCCCGTAGTCGATCGCATCTCTCCGGTATATCCAAGAGGCGCACTGCCTGTACTCGATCCGAGTAAGGTTGATAAGTGACAGGCCTTCAAGAAACCCCATTGACAGTCCTGCATCACACTGAACCCGACGCCACTACGTCCAGGGCAGAGTTCTCGTACCACCCTATTGGCCAACGGTCAAGGTACGAGCACACGGACGTCAGGAATTGGTACTCAGACCTTCGCGACGGCTCCGGTAGTAGACGAGAAGTGACCGAGGGCATCCGCTCACGGACAGCCCGCTTCTGAACTTCTACCTCCGATAGGCTCGCGAACCGTAACCCGTCTTCCTCCTCATGTTCGTATCGCCTCGTTCGCCGCTAGAACCTTAGGCTCTTGCGACCTTGAATACAATTGAGCTGTTCAAGGTGCCGAATCACCTTGCATCTCTGCGTGCTTCCACTCGATGAGATGCCAACGTCTACCAGGAACATGCCATCCGAGACCACGTATTGTGACGCAACAAGGGGCGCGAGTATTGAAGATGCGACTTGTTCTTGTCGACGGAATGAGGTCCTGTTCTTGGCTCTGCTACGCCTTCATACCTGCATCCGAATTTCCTGTCATAGCTGTGCGAGAAGTACTACCATTACAGTGCCTGTTTGACAACGAATGTTAGCAGCTGTCAGTCCCTACTACGCGACGCGTTGGCGGCCCCTGAGGAGTTAGAGCTGTACCGAACGCTATCAGTCGGTACATCGACGTCATCAATGGGACCTTACGAGCTTCATCCCATCCGCATGTGTGGAAGGCAGCAAGTATAGCGGCCAAAAAGTACGACACCAGCAGGATTTGAACCTGCGCTCGGAGACCGAAACAGATGATCGAATCAAATTCGAATCTGTCGCCTTAACCACTCGGCCATAGTGTCTTAGAAGTTTTGGTATCACATGCGTTTATATGTGGCGGTGTAATCAACCACAAAGGGGCGATGAACCGATGAACCTCGCCCGTCTTGCAAGTTGGCATACAAGAATTATTCCAATTCCGTGCATTGTAGTCAAGTTGATACTTAAATAGAGAGGCTCTTCGTTACACTGTTTCGCTATCCGGTGGCTCATACTAGAACCGTGCTGCTCGCAGCCTCTGCAGACGTCTTCTCTCCACTCCCGCCATCCCCCTCACCGTCGGTGTACAGCTCCCGCTCCCGAGAGGCGTCCTCAGACGCGTTCTCCTCCGAATCGTACGAAGACCGTGCCCACATCGAGTGCTCGAGCGCCCCGCCCATAGACCCGACGAAGGTACTCGCGAAGACGAGCGTGCCGTGACCATGCCTTTCGTCGTCCGGGCGTTCCGGCGTCGCGTGCCATGAACCGGGCCCATCGAACTCGGTGCGAGACGAGCGAGAGATCTCGCCGGTCTCTTTGCCGTCGATGTCGCGGAGGTTCATGATGAAGCGTGAGATGAGGATGGACGTGATACTAGATTTATGCATAACGGGTCAGGACGTGTGAGTTCTGTTAAGAAGAGGTGGGCTACGTACACGTCTGCCACATCACCCAACAAGGAGACTTTCTGTGTACAAAGGGACTTGAGTGGTGCGATGAGGATGATACGGAGAGTAAAGACTAACCGCGACGTAGTTCATCATGATGTGAAGGGAGTTAACGACGAGCATAGTGCTGCATGCATTTTGGGTGTTAGAAAGCACAGGGACGTGGATAGCGAGTAGCGTACGCGAAGTATATGCTGCCTAGTGGTCACAAACCTGCGTCAGCCAACTCCACCGTACCGCGAAAGAATCGCCTCGTGGGCCACATACCATCACGGAGTAAGAGGTCTACGAGCGATATCGTGATGCGCGCCTCATCCGCGGCTTTCTTGAGTTTGTACGTTTTCCACCATGTCACGAGGATAACGATCGCGTCACCCATCATGAGCGGGACTCTCGAAATGAGCACCACTATCAAGCGCGGAGGTCAAATACGCGGTTATACTCCATTAAAGAGGTGCTCACATCTGCAGCGCGTCTGTCAGCACCAGGGAGAACTCACACACCGAGCGGCAACAGAGGACTTACATAGCGTGTGTTGCCAGCGAGACGGAGTTGTCGAACGAGCAGTTATACGGAGAAGGCATGTTGACCGGGAACTCGAACGGTATGTTGTACTGCGCCCAAGAGCAACTTATATCAGCGGCATGAAATAAACAGAATGAAGGTGGAGACGGACGATATTGGAGATGATCGGCCCAAGCATGAGAACGCAAACCAGCGCGGCTATGCGCCAGTCCCGCCCCGATATAGCGTACACTCGCATTGTCGAGAACGCTAGAGATAGGATCCTAATGTTGGCATGAATGGCATACATGGGTAACGCTGAATATGCGCCTACCGTTCCAAACAAAGTACGGTAGCAGATTGAGGACGACGTCAATCCAAGCCAATGCGTAACATCTAGATTGACGTTGACGCGCCTAAACATAGCTTATGAGATGTATGTAGACACGTACGACTACAGATTGAATCAGTTCTAGTGTGCTTTGGAAGATACGGAAAGCGTACCCGGTTCGACATCGCGGGAAAGGAGGCGAGAGTGATGATGTTGTCCATTATCATGATATACCGGTTGACGACGAAAAGCACACTGGCGCCTGTAACCTTGCGTCGCCAGATGAGTCGAACCTCCTGATTGATCGTGATTCCGTATTCGTAGAATATCAACGCTGACGCGATGGGATATGAGTGTTCTGGGTCGTCGACGAGTTCGCAACAGACAGAAGAAAAGACCGTACTTGCTTCTGCGAAAAGTGCAACATTGGCGAGGAACCTACAAATGCACTGTGAGAAATCAGCCACCAATACACAAAGCACTCGACACTCACAAGAATCCGCGATTCGCGATCTCCGCAGATTCTACAGACTCGCTAGAAGACATTATGCTTGGCCACTCGGGATGTGGAGTATATGTCTAGACTCGGTGGTTGCGAACGCAGCAAGCGAGGGGACCGCAAACATTACAACTCCTCCCCTTGAGCCTACATATACAGCGTCGTAGTTCGCGTGCCTGCCCGCCTGCAATGCAATGCAACGGTACGAAGCTCAGGAAGAAGCCGCGCGTGTGGACGTACGGAGTCAAGTATGACCGATCTGCTGCTGATCAGGACACGCAGGGGCTGTCCACGGGAGGCGGCGAGATCCAGGGATTGTTACAGAGGTGCCCGTGCTTCCCGGAAAGCGAGTCTGAATGATAGTCGCATCTGGAGCGATACCATTCAATAGAGCCATGCTGTACATTCTATCCTCAAGATTCCTGGAAAAGATGTGTTCCTTCACGCAAATGCCAAGTCTGCAGCTTTAATGACTTAGGACAAGGGGCTCTCAAAGCACAGAGGTCACCGCGATGCGCCGTTCAGTCGTTAAGTCGATATGGCGGAGGCATTGTCAACTAGGAACACAATCAGAAGAATCTTCGGCGCATGTAGGCCCTGAGTTCTTGTTCGCTACTCCTGACTGAGCGATGGTCTCACGACTTCGGAGGAACAGCGGGAAACTCACTTGGGCATGAGAAAGAGCGGAGCTTGGCGACACCATATCTCGAGAAGACCATGGATGAACCTCCGTCTGCAACGAAAGCTTCAGCTGGGCTCCGCCGCCAGTTGTTGATCAGGGAGGCGATGATAGTTCTGTGTCCATGGAAGCTGACGTTCAAGATGGTAAGCTTCGTGTCGGTGATTGGGAAGTTCGAAGGCGATGCCATATTAAGTCTCATGGACTTCTGTTCAAACCTTCTCAGTAATACGTTCTACTTCACCCATGCCGAGTCAACCAAGTGCTAATACTTGTCAGTAGAGATGTTGATTGTGGTCAAGCTCTTAGCTAGAGTCAAAAGTTCCGAGTCCTCGTCCGCCCCGACAGGATTTACGAAAGCGCCCGTCGTCAGCGTCGCACGATCACGTGCAAGCGTCGAGTTGCAAGCATAAGCGCCTACTAGTCTCCACTAGACCAAGATGGCCTCGGGCAGCGGCATGAGTCTAGATCTGCTTGCCTCCCCCTATGGATCCCCTATAGCACCTGGGATTCACTTATATCCTCGCAGTACATCCTCAACGTGCATGCATGTACCAGGTCAGCACCATTCGATACGGAAAACATGCGGGATTGGAAGGCCATGAGCACGCTTCGACCCCTTTTCGCCGTTGGACTATCGACCGCGCCAACATTATCTCAATCATGTAACACTTCATGCGAGTTGTTTCGTTAACTACTGCTTGTGGAGGACTCTGCTCAAGACATGCGTTAGTCTAATTCTAGGGCTACGAGAGTTGCGACGTGAAGCGCTGATCCGCTAGTGCGTCCACTTCAATGGCGCACACCTACTATCCCACGATACTACATCGCCGCTCAACTTAGAACGAAGCTACGGTGTCACTCAAAGGAACCCAGTTCGTGCCCGACATGCTACCGAAGTGACCGAACTGTCATGATGGCCTCGACAAGGTTCGATGAGCGTTCCGTCAATACGTATCTAAGGTATATATGCAGCACTCTTTCTGAGGGATCGTGAGCTCGTTTTGATAGGCCCAGCATACTCCCTCACGTTCATAGCTAAATCCGATGAATCTCACTCTGGAAGATCCTCGGGTAGATCTCGATTTTGGGCTACCACAGATGCCCTCGCTCAACGATACCCTCGGAGCAGTCCTCTTGGGCGCGATTTTCGGCTTCATGTACGCATCCTATAGCGTTCATCGCACGAAGCACTTGTCGCTGAGGAGATATTTGCCCAGGCTATATGGGTTGATGCTTCATCAAACATATAGATACTATCGAATGTATCCCAACGACGGTGTGATGCTCAAAGGCTTGGTATGTGCTTTTGTGCGTCCGGGCCCTCCTGAGACACTCACATCTTTTGGGAAGATCATGATTATCGTGTGCGTATATGTGCATTGCATGATACCGCTTCTAGCTGGCTGCTGAAGCTCCCCTAGCGTCATGGAGACTTTCCACACAGCGATGTGGATACTAGTCTGGTAAGCCTACCCACTACTTTTCATCGCAAGCTCACCTTGCTCCCAGTTACGAATACCTTGTAATCAGCTATTTCAACCCATTCAACCTGGTCATCGTCCATTGGTGCAGCTCGTCATTTACTCCCTCCTTACAGCCGTACTGACCCTCATATCGACTATCAGGTACATCAGGGTGAAGTTCACCTCTTGAAGATCTGGACCGAGGCCACACTGACGCCAGCATGTATAGCTCACGATACCTCTCACGGTGAGACTGCTGGATATGCAAAGTTCGGGAATACTGGCAAGTGCAGCTGATGATTGACACTCTGTGTGGCAACTACAGGCCTTCACAGGAATGTTCAGTCAGATGTGGGCATCACATCTGTTATCTCCATCAATCGTGGCCTGACCATCTGTCATTTTATGCAGATTCTATGCCGGAAGAGTGTACTACAGTGAGTATTCTCGCCGCTCCCACCGAGATGACCGACGGTGCCTCACACCTGGATGCCGCAGTCGGCCCTCAATACAGACTCCTGGTTGCTATTGCGGTAGGTCGGCGTGGTACACGCGACGTAGTGCCTATCAGCGCTGATCGCTGTGCTGCCTCGGTCATGTTCGCTCAAGGTTGTTGTCATGTTCGTTTCGTTGGGTGAGTAGTTCACTGCAGTATCCCTAATACCTTCACCGAGTTGACATATCGTCCAGCGTGGGACTTAGGTGAGCTGCATCGCATCGGCTATGGCATGGTGTCTGGCCTGCTCTAACCTCTGTATCGACCTCGGCCGCATAGTGGCGACGGTGAAAGTGTAGGCTTTTGCTATATTGACAGCATAATTCTCTCTTCCACTAACGAATCCCCATTATAGCTTCCACTCTGAAACGCTGCTGCAGTTCGAGCAATATAGCGTACGTTCGTGTTGTCCTTCATATTGATCTGCTACCTCACTCACATTTTTCTAGTGGATCGTGTCTGTGGCGTATGGCCTTGCTGTCTTGTGCGATATCATCACCGCTTCTGCCCTCATCTTCGTCCTCCGCCGGAGTCGCACAGGTGTCAAACGGTGCGATCTTTGCGCCCTATAGTGGCATAGCATCGGAGAGTTGACAGAACGTCTAGCACCGATTCGGTAGTCGACATTCTCGTCCTTTACACTATTAATACTGGTGCGTCGCTCACGCAGTAAATGTAGCCTTTTACGCATCTAACATTCACCCCCCAGGATTGCTGACAACGTGAGATGACACCTACTCTCTCCCTCCGACATGAACCCACCTGATTCTGAACGAGCCGCTGTATTTGACAGGGTTGTCGGGATGCTCGTCTTCATCTTTGTCAGTATTTCCCCTGGCCTGATGTCATATATTTGGCTCAACCGCGTCGCTTCAAGGCCCTCGTTCAACCAGGAAATCTGATATATGCAGCAATCAGTATTCCCGGAGTCAAACGTGAGCATACCATAGATCAGCGATCTGTGGCGTCACACGACCCTACTGATCTCCATCCACGTCTCACGACGACACCAGTCTATTCAAACTCAGTACTCGCGATGTAAGCGCGTTCGCCTTGCCTCTACCTGAACCCACAAGTTGCTGACTCTATGTCCCCGGCGAAGGTTGAACTCGCGACGCTCCCTGTCTGCACGAATGAACCATGACTTCGGAGGAGACACTGAGGCGGACAGGGCATCGCGCCCTACAACGCCGCGGCCGCGTACCGTCCTCGAGACATGGAACGTCCGTCAGGTCCGTAGCATTCTTCCAATGTCGAACCGCACATGCCACAATTCCCCGGCGTCCTAACTGGCGCGTGAATGGGTCACTTACCTCAGCCTTTCTAGGTGCCGATATCATTGCCCGTCACACTCGACGTCACGGCGAGCGCGCACTCGGACGTGGAGGCTATGGCCGGATACAGTCCTGATTTTGGGAGCACAGACGGCGAGACATCCAAGGCGGATGGGGAGTCTCACTAGGGTCGGTAGTGATGTCGTGGAATCGCGCCTTTTGAGTAGGTCACGGTTTGCCTCCTTTCCATGTCTCATACTCCAGCTCGTTCCCTCTCGCAGTATCTAGCCATTTCGAAGTATTTTGAGGGTTCATAGCAGCATATCCTTATGTCCCACGGTGATCATTGCATGGCTGCGTGGACATGCGGCGTGGCGGGAGTGAAGGAGGACGTAAGTTCGAAGTTCAACCACTTCTCACAGTTCGAAACTACTACGCATGTCGCCATCGCTTCAAACGTCTTTGGAATGCACTGTGAGTGGATGGCGAGAACACTGCTCGAACAAATCATCGGCCGTGATACGTCCACCGCACAGGCTGCCTCTCCCCGCAGGAGCTGTTGAGTGGGCGAAATGTCGATCTGCGAACGAGTTGAAACCACAGAATAGCTCGCCATTACAGAGCACATGTGGAACGAAGCTTCGGGGATAATGGACAGAACCCAATATCGTACCCGATAGTACCGAACTGTCATGAAGGTCTTGACAGGGTTCGATGAACAGCCTGTGAACGCTGGCCTGTAAGGGAGGGTATTTAGCGTGCAGCACCCTCTATCCCTCCCAGGCACGTAGGTTCATACAGATACGCCCAGGAAATCCCCCAACGTCCGAAACTTACATTCGATGCCCCTGGATAATTCCCCGATGAACCTCAACTCGGCTATCGTTGGGATCCCACAGTTGCCCTCACTCAACGAAACCCTTGGTGCAATCCTCTTGGGTGCTGTGTTCGGGTTCATGTGCATATAAGTGTAGTTTACCCTCATAGAAAGCACCGCTGAGGATTTGGTTCGCCCCGCAGGCTGTATGGGTTGATGCTTCACCAAGCATACAGGTACTACCGCAAGTATCACAATGACGGCATAGGGCTCAAAAGCCTGGTACGTTCATTGCACTCACCCTTTCGCTATCCGTCATAACCCACGTTCGTATAAGATCCTAATGATGGTGTACGCATGTTCAATATATCTGGGATCGTTTTCGTCAATGACCTCAATCCTTCTAGTGGCATGGAAACCTTCCACACGGTCCTCTGGATCATGGTCTGGTAAGGTCGTGCCTACGTTGAGGCTAGTAGCTGTTGTAACCAGTGTTCACATCGCCGTCAGCTATGAGTATCTGGTGATCAGCTACTTCAACCCTCTCGGCCTCGTAACAATACACTGGTGCGCGTGATACTCGTGCTGCCAGCAGGACGTCTTGACAACCCCACTATCTATCAGGTACATAAGAGTAAGATCAACCTTCTCCCGACGCCATCCAACGCCATCCAACGCCATGCTGACTCCGCCAGGGAATTAGCTCACGGTGCCGGCAACGGTAAGAGGTCTACACGTACGAAGCTCGGCGCAGCTAGCCTGCTGATGGGCAGTCGTCCATCGCGAAAGGCCTTTACGGGCATACTGAGCGGGATGTAAGTGTCGCATGCAGTACCTCGAACACTCAGGGACTAACCATCTGTCACTCTGCCTAGATTCTATGCTGGAAGACTGTACTACCGTGAGCTTTTTCCCTGGCACTCCCGCCAGATGATCGAATGGCTCAAACCCATGCGTCAAAGTCGGCCCCCAATACAGGCCTATGGTTGCGATCGCGGTATGTCGAACGTGGCGAGTATGATATACAACACTAGGGCTGATGGGAGTACCGCATATTGAAGGTGTTCGTCTTGCTCCTTTCGTTGGGTGAGCCGTATCGCTTCAGTCGTATTGTCGTCAGCGCGCCTCACAGACCCTTATGTGGCTAGGATGGGATTTAGGTGAGCAATATCGAAAACCCAATGGATCGACATGTACTGTTGTTGATAGCTCAGCCATCGCCTCGCAGCCGCGACGGTGTACATGTAGGAGCGTTCCATCGCTATACTGACAGAGCAACCCTCCTTTGCTCATAGGCTTTACACATGGATCGTAGCTTCCGCTCCAAGACCCTGCTCGACTTCGAACACTTCAGCGTACGTATGTCTGCAGTCCAATGTGACAATTGGGGCCCTCTCACCTAGAATGCGATCAGTGGATTGTGTCGGTAGCATATGGCCTTGCTGTCTTGTGCGGCATCATCACCGTCTCTGCCCTCATATTCGCCCTTCGCCGGAGTCGCACGGGTACCAAGCGGTGAAGCCTCCTGCGGCATACCGTGGGATCGAGATAACTGACGTCCGGGCACTCAGGACCAACTCCGTAGTCGATATAATCGTGCTGTACCTGATCAATACCGGTGCGTCCTTCCATGTCCTGTGTATTCTTGCTTGCAGCTCACGCTCGCGATTCCAGGATTGTTGACAACGCGAGTGGACACACGCGCTCTCTGAGCGAGGCAAACTTACCAGAACTATCACTTCTGACAGAGTCGTCGGGCTGTTCGTCTTCATCTTCGTCAGTGGCTTCCCCTGATCTCAATCTTATGGTTTTTCTTCCAATCTGACCATGTCGTCCGGCAGGCTCTCATTCGCCCGGGGAACCTGATATATGCAGCGCTCAGCATCCCCGGAGTCAAACGTGAGCAACTCATAAACAACGAACGAACAAACCTTTGATAACAATCTGAGATATCTGCATCCGATCCCACCATGTTGCCAGTCTACTCAAACTCAGTACTCGCGATGTGAGTCCTCACACCCGTCCGCGCCATTGCTGACCCTGAACATCTGGCGCCCACAGGCTGAACTCGCGGCACTCCCTGTCTGCACGGTTGCACCACACCTTCGGGACAAACTCAGACGACGACGGGGCATCGCGCCCGACACCGCCACGGCCGCCTGCGATCCTCGAGACGTCGAACCCACGACAGGTACGTGGCGTATCTGGTCGATGAACGTATCACTTACCTCTGCCCTGCGAGGTACCGATATTACTGCCAGTCACGATCGACGTCACGACCAGCAAAGAGTGGGATGTGGAGGTTATGACTGGATACAGCCAGGATTTTGGGAGCAGAGATGAAGAGTCGGTCAAGGTCGTCGGAGATCAATAATGTCAGCGATGCTTCACTCGGGGTGGATTGACTTGGAACCTCCTTTGTCACATATGTACCATGACATGTTTCGTGTTCTTCTTACAACCATGAGTCACAGATCTGAAGTCGGCGGCCATCCGCGAGGCTGCAGCAACTCCTCAGACCTCAATGCAATTCAGGCGCCCACTGCTTGCGCCATCTGGGCGCCGGAGAACGTCTCCAGATACTGCATCCGATACGGGTTCTTGTCCGTTTCGGCGCCCCTGTAGTGCGCGATCCATTGCGGCTCGTCCTACCGTCAAAGACCGGAGTGTCAGGGACAGTTACCCTTCTGATGTTTGAGAGGTGGGAGAGACTGACCTTGAACAGCCGGAGCGTCCGCGCGTGCTCGCGCTCATCCAGGGAGAACCGGTGGTAGATCCCTGCTGGGAGGATAATCATGTCGCCCGCCTCGAGGTGGCATCGGATCCATGAGTCGGTCGTGTGTTCTGAAACAGAGGGGGTCAGTATCCGTCAATGGCAGCTGTCCCGGCTCAGTTTCGAGTTTTGGAGAAGACTGCGACTTACCGCGAACGTCGAAGAAGGCGGTCCCTTCGAGAAGGTAACGAATCTCCTCGTCCTCGTGGATATGCCTGCAACCAAGGCAAAGCCAAAAGATGTCCGTCAGCGCCAATTCGCTGCAGGGACTCAGCCCACGTCCACGCACTCCCTGAAGAACATATCCATCTTTTCCTCGAACGCGGGGCCGAACGCATCCTTGTTCGCGGTGACGATGTCGCGCGAGCTGTACCGCCTCTCCTCGGCGATCGCGTTGATCTTAGCTTCCCATCCGCCGGCAGTGTCGACGGGAATGCGCCAGTAGAGTACGCCGAGCGCAGCTAGGGTATCGAAAGGGACATCGCGTCCCGAGTCGTGGGGGAGGCGCTGGTCGCCCGGGGCGTTGTCGTAATAGTATGCACGCATTTCCTCACGATTGGAGGTGCGTTGAGTAGCCTGAGAGGGGAGGAGGTTTGCAAGCTCAGTAAGCCTCGTTCATGCGTATATATACTCATAAAGGTTAGAAAAGCTTACTATTCTTAGCGTCTGTAACGAACTTTGCAAAGCGCGAATTAGTGGGAACAAGCTCTCTAAGTGCGCGTGGGCGAGGCGATGGCGGAGCAGGCATATATATGCGTGTCTCGGGTCATCGGGCCGCGATGATATGACGTTTCTTTGCGTCTGCTGAGCACTTCGCATGATGGCAACATCTGCTGCCACACTCGAGCGTCGATATACACCTACTTTCATGATGGATCATGGATTCGGTTGCATTCATGCTTGAGCCGAAGTCAATTATAGAGGGACCTGGGTGTGACATTATGTCTAATAGTAGGCAAGTGTTGTACGCTATACGAAAATTAGCTTCTAACGCATTGCGGGCGTAGTAGTCTGGAGGTAGGTCCGAAGAAAATGCCTCTACAGGCTTTTGAGCCTGGAGCTGATAGTCAAAGCATACTCTCCTCTCTTAGATCGTGAAGGGGTATTCGGCGTCAAACTGCTCCTTGTCGAGTGTACGACCATGTTCGTTGATGAACTTCGTGCACTCGGCGTTCAACTCTGCGTAGCAGGAATGAATGAGCGATGCGAGACGAAGCGTGGAGACGCACGTACCGTCAAGAGTCATTGGTTTTGTGCACTGCAGAGAGTAGTGGTCCGAGTGCTCGTGGAGTATTTGCAGCGTCTCCGGTAGCGGGGTGCCTGTGCACTGCACGTCAGGAGACTTGGCAGCCGAGTATACTAGGTGAGTACACGCACCCTCTTTTAGAACGTATACCAGGATGTTAGCTCCACGGAAGTTGCGGACGACCTCCTGGAACGTGGGCGAAAGAGGCTCTCTTAGCGAGCAGCCGTTTGGACCTTCATGGCACACGCGCGCCTTGCTCAGCACCCGTCACCCCCCGCCGGCATGTGCAGACTTGGAAAGCAAGCTCACCAATGAAGTTTGGGCCGTCAGCGGGCATGACCTTTCCGTCAACAAGCTTGAGGTCGTAGCTGAAGCGCTTAAGTGCTTTCTGCGTCTCGTAGTCGCGTAGGCGGACGTTCCGGCCAGACTGGACGCGTGCAAGCTCAACGGGAACGTGGTTGTACCGCCCGAGCAGTGGGCGACCTCCAGAGGACGCGGTGGCATATAGACGGGACCAGTTGGCGACCTTGGGCACCTGCAGCAGAGACTGAGAGCGCGAGAAGTTGACGAGGGTCGTAGCAAGCATGATTATTCTCAGAGTACGGCCAAGAGGGAGAGCGTACAGCAGGCAAGGTGTGCAAGGACAAGTCGGATTCGGAGGAGCAGACTCGACTTTCTGGTGAGTTAGGTAAGCAGACCCTAACCCATATGTACTACTGTCTACGGATGCCGCAGCGGTGTCCCTGAGCGCTGAGCCCTCGGTTGTCCTGGGACTACTTACTGTATATGCACATCTCAGCTGCCTAAGAGTCTGAAGCCCTTTCTACCATCCTCTAACCGGGGCTCCTTGACTCAAATGCTTGGCAAAGCGAGGTAAATGCCTCCGTTGAAGATCTACTTATCGACTGCGAGCACGTCGTTCCGGCCTGAGGATGCTCGATTTACATTGTCATCTAGCCTGTAGGTGATAAATAACAGCCCAGACTCTATGCGCAAGTAGATCTCCGCTATTGAGGTCCGGTGTACAGCTTTCCACTTCATTCTATCCACGAGCGCATCATGACTCGCTCATCCCGCGCGTTACAGTTTTTGTTGATCGCGTGCCTGGTTAGCAATGCTCCCGCCATGCCGAGCTCGCCATAGCCAAAGCAGTGAACGTTCAAGCCTCAAGCCTCAAAAGCTCATGATGTAGCGTTGCAGCTCGTTACACAGTTGCTGGTACGTTTATGCGACATACGCTACAGTTTTCGTATCGCAACGACGCCTGACTCGAACATAGCTCTATTAAGGTTTCTTCAACGTACCCGCGCTACAGACGAATATCTAGCGCTGTCCGGCAACCTCGGCGGCCTCACGAACAACCCCTGGCCCCTGCTATCCTCCGACTCCGAGCGCAGGACCTGTGATCCCGCAAATCAACGATAAGTATTATTTGATCCCGTACGTACACGCGCACGGCCTCTTCACCAGCTCCGCACGGTGCCTTTGCTGACGGCAGGCTGCATAGCGGCAGGCACACAAGACTTAGGGCCGTATATGAAGAGCTGATAGCACGGGCCGTGGCATCGTCGACTATCGCTCCTCTCGCACAGGACGTCGAAGCCCTGGTAGTCTCCCCGGCACCTGGAGAATCGCTGTACAATGTCTTCGAGCGAGTCAGTACAGGCGGCGGAGGTCGCCGATCGCTACTTAATGTCGGTACTAACTTGCGGACTTTACAAACACTTCCGACTAACATACGCCTTGTGACGATCGCAGATTCCTCGCGACGACCGCGCTCTTTGCAGAAGCTGGTGAGCCGTCTTCCTGCCTCACTATCGTGGATCCCTCGAGTACTGACGTCCATCGGCCCGCCATCTGCCAGCTCTCATCTTCTACGAATATGCCATCACGTTCAGTAAAGAAGTCCGGCTAATCTGGCGACGCAGGATCACGGCCGCGAGTGTGCTGTTCTTCCTCAACCGTTATGTCATGATTGCAGACAACATCGTCACTCTCATCTCTTATCCCGCAATGTCAGATCGGGTAAGTACAGAGTGACCTCGCTCGAACTGTGCACGGATTGAGAAGCCGGGGCGCGATTTGTCTAGATGTACGTGCCACTCCACACCTCCGGCTATCCCGGTCTCGGTTTCTGAACGCTCGCCCTGACATGTTACCAGGTGCTCTGCATTGGCGTGGATCGACGTCGTGCTCAACCTCCTGCCGTACTTTATCTGGAATGGTGGGAACACACCGCTTGGCGCATTGCTTCATGCTTCGACTTCTGCTGACGCACGCATTCCATCCCTGCAGTGTTTTCAACAATGCGAGTGTACGCGATCTCTGGCCGAGACTGGCGTATAGCTGTCTTGGTATGCATCCTCATGCTCGGACCGATCGTCTCCAACATTGTACGTCTGCAATACTTCCCTTTCCGACACCGGGGGCTCATGCAGGCCGAACTCAACGATAGTACAACATCCCGTTCGAGTTCCCCATTAACATGCCCCCTCCATACAACTGCTCGTTCGACAACTCAGTGTCATTGGCTACGCACAATATGTAGGTTCTCCGCTACTGCTCATACAGCCACTCTCCTCTCTGACAACCTCTTCCCAGACGTGAGCACCTACTACTAGTGATGTCGAACTTGCGGACTGCGTAGCTAACCTTCGTCACCAACAGTGGTCCTCATATCGAGAGTCCCGCTCATGACGGCCGATGCCATCATCATCATAGTGACGTGGTGGAAGACGTACGGATTCAAGAAATCTGCGGATGACGCACGCGTCGCCACGTCTCTCGTCGACCTCCTCCTTCGCGATGGTATGTAACACGGTTTTCCCGTACTTAGATCGCCTGTGAGTCTGAAATGACTGTGTTACTAGGTACCATATACTTCGGGTGTGCATACACCGACTCTCTTGTGGAGACAATCTGACGCTTTGCACATAGAACGATGATCATCCTCAACTCCCTCCATATCATGATGAACTATGTCGCAGTCAGTTCTCACCTCGCTATGCACTAGACCTCACTCTTGCTGACCGGCCTGACATGGGGACATAGAAAGTCTCCTTTTTGGGCGACGTAGCCGATGTGTGCGTCCCTTCACTTCCTCTTAGCTATCAACTAACTTATACTGTTACCCTCTGCTACCCATACCAGCCTCACTTCTATCCTCATCTCCCGCTTCATCATGAACCTACGGGACATCGACCTAGCAGAAACGGGCCAGATATCCCGCTCCGAGCCAGATGGTCCTGGGTCCTGGCATGCGACGCCAGACCTCTCATCAGGCGGTGGGCAAGGCGGACCCATCATGTTCGCGAGCAACTTCCTCGATTCACTGGGAGGGGTGCTTGAGCACTCCTTATGGACGCATTCGGAGTTCGAGGACGAGCCTCCTCGGGAGGACACAGAGAAAGAGGTAGAGGGATGCGCGAGGGACGAGGAATGGGGTAATGCAAGGCGTTGGGAGAAGATGCCGGCGGAGGGTGCGAGTAACACCGTGGCATCTTGATCGAGTTGCCTTGTACCCCAAGCAGGCTAAGCTGAAGTTCATTATGCATGACATGGGCTCCCGCGCACGGCGCATTATAGATGGTTCTCGGGCTTGGGTTTCAGGTCCCCCTCATGATTGACATAGGCCCGGGGCCATCGAGCTCAGCATCAGCTTCTACGGACAGCCCTCTCCGCCACCCCATCCAACGCCACTGGCACTCAGTTAGGGCTTGCAGATCGAAGCCCACATATGATCGCCTCACAGGCTTGACTTGGCTAGTTCTCATGCTCAGGTGAGTTTCCGCAGTAGCACCGATGTGTGGGATGTTTCTCGTTGACGGGGGCGCGATAGGAAGCATCCGTTGCATCAGGAAAACGTGTATGGATCTGAGGCCTCTGTGTGCCCTGTGGAAGGGGTTTTAGTAGCCTAAGATCTAAGATTTTATAGAGATTTCAGATGTATTGCACAAACCTGGCCAGATATTATAGATGTAGTCAGATATTACAGATGTAGCCAGAAGTTACAAAAACATTTCCTGGCCCAAGATGTACATTGATGATGCAACAGTTTGTCCTAAGGAATGAGATAGTAGAATAAAACAATTCAAAGAAGAGGATTACCGGAGTAACAACAGAGCAAGAAAAAAAGTACAATGCCAGAGTTGAACCCAGGACCTTAGACAATCCAAACTTAGATGTAGCAGCAGCATTAACCACTGCACCACCAACTCTTGAGAGAGATATAAACTATATTGAATATATCATGTTGTATGCTGGACTTGGAAATTCCGCACATTATCACTGACTTGCATACAGGACTAGTGAGTTGACTATTAGTACTGTGTCCTTATAGCTCTGACAATGGTATGATCCCAGTTTCAGCTCATATGCATATCCACTTATTGTCCCATGCAAACTACCCATGCAGAGTGGTGCTATATTCAAGTAAGTGACAGTGCGCAGAATTTCCAAGTCCAGCAAGAGACAGGACATATTTGTTAAAATATGTTTTCATCTCAAGAGCCTGTGGCTTAGTGGTTAAGGCTGCTGCATTGTAGTGTGAATTGTCTAAGGTCATGTGTTCAACTCTGCCATTGCACTTTTTTTTTTCTTTTGTCACTCCGGGAAGCCTCTCCTTTTGTCTTACATATTTACAGGTAGGTTGCTTCAGTTATATGACACAGATGCTTAGCAGTCCACAACTGCAGCTTATGGTCTCTACTAAGATAGAATGTTTTCAAACTACTACTGTACATCTGAGATCTCTGTCACTTCTGACTACATCTGCTGCCTCTGAAAGATCTGGTGAGTGTTATCAGGGCACACAGAGGCCTAAGATCCATACACATTTTCCTGATGTGCGTGCGATACGGCTTCTTGCACAAAATGTCTTCTGTGCCTTGTTTCAGGCAATGATAGCCTTCGAGACCGACCTTTTTGTGCAGTGTACTCTAGTGTACTGGTATGCTTGTCAGAACGACCGAACGCCCTGGATTGTTACTATCCAAAGAACAGAAAGCACAGCTGACCGAGTTCGCTGACAGCACACGCAGCATGGTGACTCTGACTCATAATGTCGTTTCTAGATGCCGAACATCTATCGCTGTCCACTAAACACGGGTTCCTATGTCATAAACCCTGGGTACCGCCGTCGTCCGGGTGCAGATCTCTCTCGACAGATAGGCCCCAAACCATCCTAAAGATACCCGTTCATGACGTCTTCAGGTTGGTACGACTCTTTGGTTCGGCAGCCAAAGCTGGCTACAAGACAGGCTCTCGATGCAAAACAATGCGTATGAAAGCTCGACGGCAGGGGTTGCAGCACCTTCGGTTCCCTTGCTCACCGCATGGACTGTCCCAGAGACCCAACACATATCTGAGATAATTGGTCTATTCGCAAATGTCGTCACAAAGTGAATCTCTACAAGCTGTGGAGCTTGCAGATACATGAGTACTGCCTCGAGCATCTACAGCATAGTCGTAATTTTTCACAGCAGAAGTACAATCGCAGGTTCATCATGAACATCGCGCTTTTTGCAAGTGAGAAGATTCCTACCTCTTCCCTGTGTCTCAACACCGGGTGCTGGCGTCTCACTCACCTGCGCCTCACACGTTGCTCTCAGCCTTGATTTTCTACGAATATGCAATCACAATCAACGGCGAGATGAAGCTGATCTGGTGATGTAGGATTACCGGTGCAAGCGTCATTTTCTTCTTGAACCGGTACGTCATGATCGTGGACAGCATCATCACCATTGTCTCTTTTCCGGCAATGCTGACTTGTGTGAGTTGTCTACAGTCTGTTACACGCCTGGCTAATACTGAGTGCACTGTGCGGCCAGATGTATGTACTGTTACTCCTGTCGCTCAAGCATAGCCACTCTAGCATCTCAATGCATGTGTTTTGTGCGCCCCATTAGGTGCTATGCACTCAGCTGGATTGATGTCATCCTTAGCCTCTTGCCGTACTTTCTCTGGAATGGTAAGCATTAGGCAGCGTGTAAATCCCTTGCGATGCGACTAGCCCTCATGCAAACTTCCGTCAGCATTCACTACTATGCGAGTGTATGCTGTCTCCGGACGAGACTGGCACATCACTGCCATTGTATGCATCCTCAATGTTGGCCCGATTGTTGTGAATGTTGTATGTTGCTCGTCCTACTCTGTATGTTGCCCTCAGTGATATGCTGACCAACGCTGGACTTCTCAGTACAATATACCATTCCAGTTCCCTGAGAACTTGCCTTCTCCACTCAATTGCACCTTTAACAATACCATCTTGATTGCAACACACACTATGTAGGTTCTACCCTTCGTTCACCACTTGTCTCTTTGTACTCATCTCACATCCTCTTCAGATGTAAGTCCACCCCCTCATTCTTGGCAGTCAGTGGAAAAAGTATGTCTCAACATGAACACTGGACAGTGGTACTCGTCTCAAGGGTCCCACTCATTGCGGGCAATGCAATCGTCATTCTTGTGACCTGGTGGAAGATGTACAGCCTCAAGAATGCTGCGGACAAGGTGCAGGTGACCACATCTCTTGTGGATCTCCTTCTTCATGACGGTACATGGTTACTTGTGCCTGCATTCATGTTTGACCACCAATCTCTGAGATGCTACTAGGGAGCATATACTTCAGGTGTGTGAC
Source organism: Cubamyces sp. BRFM 1775 (assembly GCA_022385745.1). Taxonomy (NCBI): domain Eukaryota; kingdom Fungi; phylum Basidiomycota; class Agaricomycetes; order Polyporales; family Polyporaceae; genus Cubamyces; species Cubamyces sp. BRFM 1775. The sequence goes on along the minus strand of MU278693.1, from coordinate 917 downwards.
ATGCAGACCTTTGGCTTTAGTGACCTAACACATCGCATACAGCATGATGCTGATCTTGAACTCGCTCCACATCATGATGAACCACGTTGCAGTAGGTTTCCCCTGAGGGCCCCTTCGATCTCTCTACTGTATGTTCACACAGCCATTAGTCAGAAGGTGTCCTTTATGGGTGACGTGGCTGACATGTATGTTCAAGCGTCAGCTGTAATATTCTTTGTGCAGGGAGAGAATACTGCTGCCTTGGATACACCATGGTCGACTACCACTTGAATGGTATTGAACCCATCTGACTCTGGTAAATCGGTGATATAATCCATGGTGATCATCCGGAAAGGCCTCATATCCCCACTGTGTTGAATGGGAATTAGACCTGGTTTAATGGGATGTGTGTTGACCTTGCACGTTGATGCGCATGGTGCCGTCCCAGACCCAGAGCAGAACACCAGCGCGAGTCCGCCATCCCTTCTTCTTCTCCTTCAGTTCTACTCCCCACTGGCTGCGACTCCACGCGACGCTTCGCGCCTTCGCACCTTCGTACCTTCACGAGACCCTTCGCGCGAGAGCAATGCAGTTTGCGCTCGCACCCCTGGCCCCGTCCTCAGCCCCTCGACTTTGCGGACGTGTTACACTCACCTACGGACCGCATCGTCCGCCGGAAACCACGCGGAATAGTGCCGTATCACGCGAGGGGTAGCATGGAGCCTATAGGAGGTCGCAGAGGGGCGGCATAGCGAGCCAGCTTCGCGGCGAGATCACACGGACTCGCCAAGACTTGATGGATGTAGCACAGCGCCCCCCCCTGTAAAGTACACGCCCCGAAGGGCCACAGAACTCAGATCCCCTTTCCCCTCATACCCTTAGGGTTTCTCAGTTGTGATATTTACGGCCTGCGAAACCTGCGAACTGCGAACTGCGAA
>MU278692.1:0-23172 GCA_022385745.1 Cubamyces sp. BRFM 1775 | reverse complement strand
GATTATCAGCTATTAGGTCATTTGTAGCCCCGCCGTTCTGCTCGTCATCTAATCATCTAATGGATATATCTCCCAGATGACGCTCATATATCGCGCTAATTTATATCGGGACCTTGATAATTAGACCTCGAGCTATAACACTGTTATTTAGGTATAATAGGGCTATTTAGATGTGATTAGCGCGGGGGGATTTTCCTGATGACCGTCTGCTTGAAAGGCTGAAGTCAGCATCATCGTGTACAATTACGTACCATCTCTTCCTACCTTGTCTTGAAGGACGAGAGTTGTCGATTGACCAAGTCTGTGACAGTGTAATTCTTGAGAGATTGACCTAGTACCCGATCATGAGAATCCTATCCTTGTCGCCTGAAGATATCGTCAGTACTATAAGACGCGGTGTGATAACGTCGGCACTATCATGATGCGACTCGGAGTCTGACTGTCACGGTACCCGATTCCTGGAACGGAAGGGAAGCTGGACATAGGTTCAATCTGGATTGTGCAAACAAGAGACCATGTCCGGCTCGCCTTGCAAGCGTCGGAGGGTTCTGAATAGACGCTCATGGAATGTCTGGACGCCGGGGCCCCTGCGACTCTGCGCCCACCTCAAGTTGGACTCCGTGACCGCGGTGTAACTTGTTCGCCTCCGGCCTCCGCCGTCCTTCTCCATCCGTGTCCGTCATGCTATGTACTAGAAAAGCAATTGAGTGATTTTAATACATTGTCAAGTCACAGTGGTGAGATACGTGAAGGCCTCCCCCAAATGACAAGAGACTATGGTACGTCTACTATCACGCGGCGAAACTTACGTAGTGGAATTGCTAACTCGCTTGGAGTGGAGTGGATGGCGTAGATCTTCAACTTTGGGTAGTACTGTAACTGAACGCATCCTCAGGGCCGACTGCGTACTCAACAAGGAGCTGGATGTGCTCAGGCACCACGGCCTCATGTTCCTGCTTCGTCTTCCATACTCGGAAGCAGGGACGTCTTCAATGCACTTCCACGTCAGCGGTTGGGAAAAGGGAGGAAGAGAGGCCCAGCTCACAATTAGGATAGCGAAGGCTTCTGACCGTCTCAATCGTGAGCCAATCGATACCAACATGCACAACCCCCGCACTGAAAAGTTACCAAAAGCGATTCTAGTCGCTTGCATCAACATTAGCGGTGGTGTCGAGTGGTGTCGAGGACACAACCAAGATGGATACTCTGCCGTCTGTTATCGATTAGCTGGTGCCATTTAGGCGAGTATCTATCAGCGTACGACACTACTCCACGTTTCTCTGACTTACTTCGGACGCCAGCAGGGAAGAGTCACGGATCTTCGAGCGGCTGAGGCACACGGATTCCCTCGATTATACAAAGTCCGCAATCCACGCACAAACCGTTGCGGCTTTGACGGCAAGCTTGCGTACGGTGCCCCGTACAGCCTGCGTAAACACTCGTTGGCAGTGCGGACGGCCCCTCGACACGAGAAAGCATGATACTCCGCGCACTTCATCCCAGCACCAGCTGACCGATAGCTGGCCCCTTAGAGCGTTAAACTTGCTTAATGCGCATTGACCCTCGAATGTCATGGCTGTTATGGAAGAGCTTTCTCTCGACAGGCGCAGCTTGCACAACGGACTCTCACACGAAAACTCCACAATACTCAAGCGGACACATCTTTACCTCAGCTCTGCGCGCTCAACTCCTGCACCACGAAGGTGAAGGCGTGCACAGAGGTATAAGTATCCTGCTGTCTCGCGAGATCTATCCCCCAAGCAATTGAGCCGCAGCCTCAGCTCAACGCGGATTGAAACTCATCATGTCCGGCGAAGCCCAACCGTCCCCTTTCCACTCCAGCGCTCACGACGCCATCTCAGCCTGTTTCCTCGGTCCTCGCGCCGAGAACTTCGATATCCTCGAGGAACTCTTCCGCGATGTGCTGGCTGACCATGCGAAGACTCGTATCGAGTACAACCCCAGTGATGGGGTTAGTGCTGCCTACACAGATTTTGTCGTCCCGTCGTTAACCGTTTACCGTTTCTAGGACTTCATCACCTCGTCGATGAAGACGACCCAACAGTTTCAGGGCACAGTCGATGATCTCCGAACTCAGACCAAATTAATCAGTGACTTGCTGAACACGTACTCCATTCCGTTCTTCTCTACGCGCTACATGGGCCACATGTGTATGGAGACGTAAGCCTTTTCCAATTCCTTCTCAAAATGAACAGTACTGAGCAATTACCGGGCAGGTCTATGCCTTCGATCGTCGGATGGCTTACCACGATGCTATTTAACCCGAACAACGTCAGAACCCACGCACTTGAATCGAGTTATGGCAGCCTGCTAACACACTACTCAGGTCGCCTATGAAGCAAGCCCGATAACAACTATCATCGAGCTCAATGTGGGCCAGGACCTATGCGAGATGCTTGGGTATCCCGCACAGGGTACAGAGAAAGTCTCACCGTGGGGTCATATTGCTACCGACGGCACCGTTGCAAACATGGAGGCCATGTGGTAAGTCTATCCCATCTATATTCATGCAACCATCAGTTCACATCTAACGGTTGGTGTGTGATTCCCCAGGGCCGGTAAGCTGCCCGCGCTCTTGACCTCTGCTACATTTAACTCTAACTGCGCTCCCAGCACGCAACCTCAAGTTCTACCCCTTATCCCTCCATGCCGCAATGACCAAGGAAAAGAAGCCTCTCGCATTCATCGCCGACACGTTCACGGTCACGACCTGCGACGACCCGAACACACCCCAGCCCTTGAGCAAGCTGACGCCTTGGCAGCTGCTGAACCTCACTCCCGACGTCGTTCTGGGCATCGCAGACAGGCTCACGGCTGAATATGGCATCACCGCCGACTTCCTCGCCGCCGCACTGGGCCCGTATCTCGCTCAGACTACGGGAAAGGAGAAGCTCATGGATATGTACGATATCGAGCTTGAACCCAGGTATCTGATCTCGAACACTAAACACTACTCTTGGCCGAAGGCAGCGGGTGGGTTCTGGATCGGGTCTAAGATGCAACACGGTTACTAACCATGATTATGCAGCGTTGGTCGGCATAGGGTCCGAGAACTGCGTGGACGTCAAGGTCGACGACAACGCTCGCGTCGACATCGACGCCCTCACCGCCGCTCTCCAAGAGTGCGTCAAAGACAAACGCGCCGTATACGCTGTCGTTGCCATCATCGGCTCCACCGAAGAGGGCGCCGTCGACCCGCTCGACCAGATCCTCGCGCTAAAGCCTCAGTTCGCCGAGCAAGGACTCTCCTTCATCGTCCACGCCGACGCAGCCTGGGGTGGATACTACGCCAGCATGATCCGCGACAAGCCCGCAACGAAGATCGGGCTGCCGCGAGAGGGCGAAGACCCCGACCGCGACTTCGTCCCCAGCATCACGCTCCGCGATAGCACCGTGGCGCAGTTCAAGGCGCTCGCGGAGACGGACTCGATCACCATCGACCCGCACAAGGCGGGGTACATTCCCTATCCCGCCGGTGGTCTCTGCTACCGCGATGGGCGGATGCGCTTCTTGCTCACTTGGTCGGCCCCGTACCTCCATCAGGGTGACAAGGGCGAGAGTATCGGTATATACGGTATCGAGGGCAGGTAAGTAATCGCGTATGCTTGTCACGTTGGCCGCGCGTTCATGTTTCTCTACACTAGCAAACCCGGTGCGCCTGCTGTAGCGTGCTACCTGCACCATAGTGTCCTTGGACTACACAAAGAGGGTCATGGAGCCCTTCTCGGCGAAGCTTCCTTCACCTGCCGCCGTGTAAGTCCCATCTTCCCCCACCACATGTCCACAAGATGCTTATCGTGACGCAGTTCGCCGCCTACTGGTCAGCCATGTCCGACGATACGACCGACTTCGTCGTCATCCCATTCAACCCCGTGCAGAACGAGTCGGACAAGACCATCATCCGGGAGCGCATTCTCGGCAAGACCAACGAGGAGATCGTGGACGATACCGAGGCGTTCAACGTGTTGTGCACGCTCGGCTCCGACCTCAACATCAACGCGTTCGCGTGCAACTTCCGCATCAACGGCAAGGTCAACGACGACGTCGAGGAGGCGAACTACCTCAACAACCGTGTCTTCAGCCGGTTCTCTATTACCAGCCCGCAGGTGGACCCCAAGACGGTGCAGCTCTTCCTGAGCTCGACTGTGTTTGCGCAGGATGACTATGGCGACTGTGTCAGGAACTTCCAGACGTATGTGACGGGCTTCGTCGTACAAGTCTCTTCGGTATCATGCTTATGCGCTTATCCAAATAGCCGCATGGGACTCGAGACGGATTCTCGCCAGGACCTGTTCGTGTTACGCAATGTAGTCATGTCGCCCTTCCAGTCCGCCGGCGACTTCGTCCAGAATCTCGCCGAGATCTTCCAGGCAGGCCTTGAGGAGGAAGTCAAGGTAAGAATGCAATCGTCAACGCAAACTATCCGTGTCTTGATTAAAAACGCCTCCTGCACACAGAACGTCGTCGCGCGCAACACGGTTTCGCCGCAGATTCACGACTTCACCATGCAGGGCGTCAACAATCTGTACCTCGCCTACCACCCCCTCTTCTATCATGTCAATGGTCGTCAGCAGCTCATAGTTGCTGCTCAGTTCTCGAACCCCCTCCATGCAGCCGAATATAAGATGGCACGGCTGGCAAACCCCACTGTCCCGTTCAAGCTGAGCACCCACAGCAAGGTGACCATCGACGACATCCTGAACACTCACAAGCTCGTCGGAGACATCACTGCGGGCAGGTCAGTGTGACTTGCAAACCCAACCTCTACAATAAACATTGGGCTGACACACCCACCATTCCACAGCGCTATCCGTATTCCCTCTGTCCCGATTACGGTCACAGCCATCGTGAAGGACCGGCCGCTCAACTCTCGCTGGCGGGACCAGAAGTACCCCGAGGCATACACACCCTTCTACCTGTACGGGACGAAGACGGAGCACCACGTCGACCACATGCTCCTCCGCGCGCCGAACGCGCAGATCGCCTCCGACCTCGTCACGGTCAACTGCACGCCCGCGCTCACGGCGGATCAGTACGCTCGCGGTGTCATCGCCTACCTGAACCGCCCCGAGGACGCCATGCAGCCGCTCACGGGCGACTCCGCGTCGTTCTTCAAGCCGGGCTCCACGTTCGACGTGACAATCTTTGCGGATCCCAACGCGGCCACCGCGCATGGTCCCGGCCTCTCCAAGGGTGGGGCGCAGCTGGCGAAGGGCACAATCACCCTGGGCAAGGCGGTCTACTACGATGCCAAGACGTTGAACACGGAGGACTTCGCGAGTGGCCTCAAGGTCTCCCAGTACACGTCCACCGACATGTCTCAGTCTACCAAGGCGGAGTGGCATACTGTTGTCCGCGGCGCTCTGGGTATCGACGTCGACGTCGCTATTTCCTGAAGCTGCGTGTGTTCCCCTCTGTAGCCTAGTTGTGCAATGCGGTTAGTAGCAGGGAGTTAGTGTCTGATGTGATGTAGTATTCATGTACGTTGTTGTTTTGGAGGAGTTTGTAGCCGTGATGTTTGCGTAAGGATTGTCTTGTTCCTCTTCCCTTGCACAAAGGGGTCAGTTCCCTTGGCTGGTACCGAGCAACCTCATCGCTCCCCTCGAGATCCACCCGTTCTGCTCCGGCATGACAGGGCCTCAGCTCATAAGAATGCTGTTGGCGCATTTGAGTGATGGTGGCCAACATCGTGTCTGTCAATGCATGACCAGGTTCGTGCCTAGAAGTGAAAGTGTTGAAGAGTTCTTGCTAGGGAAAAGGGTCTTGGCGGTTGTTCAATTGTAAATATCCGGATGCCATAGCATGAATGCGTGTCAAGGGTGTCTGGTCAGAGAGAGTACTTGATTTAGCAGGAACAGCTGTCTTCCTTCCGCCCGCTTGTCTACACTCCGCAAGAGAGTGAAATCTGTCTGAGACACTAACCTACTCACCAAAAAAATCGTGCGCACGAGGTATATCCCTTGAAGCGCGACCTGTACGGCGGATGAGTGCATGTTAGGTGGAAGCCTAGAGATCGTCGACCGCGAAGTCGTCCCTCGTGTTTAGCGCTCGTTGGGACGCGCGCGTCACGCGTCTTGGGCGCTAAGGCCATCTCTTGTGTTTCTCTCGTCCATCCACCCCGTCTTCCGTCTGTTACCCACTCTGGGTCACCATCCTTACCCTCGACGCGTCCAATTACTGCGGGTGGACTTCTCAACTCACGTATACTGACTGAAACGGGCCAACTATGACGGAGTCGCTGTATGCGTCGTGCGCGGAGGTTCTCTCGGTCTGCCAAGCCAACAAGGACAACCTCGAGGCCCTCCTTCATCCAGAAACCGGCTTCGCGCCCAAGTTGCGCCAAATATGCGAATCGCAGTGCGTATTATCTCAGAATGTAGTAGAGTCCGCATATTCACGTCCTACCTAGATTAGCGGAGCTGCAGGACGGCGTAGGAGCAGATAGCTCAGTCTCAATATCTGAACTCGAAGCCCTCAAGATGGAGAGCGACACTTGGGCACTCCTGCAAGCTCTCATGTCGTACGTGCCAACAGCATGAGCTTCTTCTCTTGAACTAACGTTCCAAAGACTACGGAAAACCACACCTCCGGAATACCCTCATCCCCGAGAGCTTCTCGCCGCCAACCCGTACACGCCACCAGCCACACTCGCCCAATCCATCATGCACTCCTCCCCCCTTCTGTCTGAACTCGTCGTCGTACGCGAATGGCTACATGATTCGGCGCCCTCCCCCGCCTCTATTGACCCCGGTGCCACCAATGGCTACTGGCGATTCACACGGAACGCGCTCCTGCAAGGCAAACGAACAGGAAGGACAGGCGCAGGTCTGGTCACAGAGATGGACCCCGACGCGGTCAACCGGGAAGGAGTGGAAGAGAAAGGCCTGGCGCCGGACGATGCTGTGAGTACTTCTGCAGCTACCATGTACAGCTCCCATCTAAGCTCTTACGTCGCGTACTCGCTTTGGTGCAATAGGCATATGAGAAAGCCGTCCTCCAAGCACTCTACGCTCATGTACGCGCGGGTCAATTAGAAGAAGCGCTCGAGCTATGTCGGAAAGCCAACCAGTCATGGCGTGCCGCAAGCATTCGCGGGGCACTGCTCTTCCAATGGCGCGCGATCGGTATGTTATGCTATTTGTGCCCAGGATCCATTGTGAACGTTTGTGTATAGCCAACGAACCTCGAGAAGCCGACGCGATGGACGACGAGGACGCCGAGGATTCACATCAGTGGCGCGGTAACGTACGGAGGAGACTATGGAAGAAGGTTTGCTCGCAAGCTGCGCTGAGCGTGAGTCCCTGTGTTGCCCAAGCATCTCGCGCGTCCTGACATTGGATCCTTGGCCGCAAGTCTTCATTATCCCCGACAGAGCGGGCGCTATATGCGGCGCTCGCCCCAACCGCTCAGACTGCCATCTCCTTGAAGGCAGTCGCCCGGACATGGGAGGACCATCTATGGACACTTATCAGCCTCGCGTGCGAGGAGCGGCTCAGTGTCGGGCTCGCCTCCATCGAGCGTGAGTGTTTTTGGGAAAACGGCCTGGGTGCCCTGGAAGGAGGCGCAGCCGCGTTGGTGCCGAGGGACACAGAAGACGATGCGGAGGAAGAGTGGGAGCACGAGGTGATACATGCGCTGGAGGGATTGTCCAACGTGCAGGTAACCGAAGGGTGGGTACACAACTCGCCCAAGGCTGTCTAGCTACTGATATTACGGACGTTGACAGCGCGTCCGCAGACAACCCGTACCACGTCTCGCAACTACACATCATCCTCGACCGGACGGATGCTCTGTTGGAGGCGTTCGCAGGCGGCCTGCAAGAGGGCACCTACAATTCATCCCCAGAGTAAGCCTGCTCATTCGCAGAGTGCACGATTTTGTAGACTCAATATATGGACAGGTATACGACCATGACACGCTTCTTCGCGCACTTGTGCTTGTTCCTCCAGATGATCGACATGCCTGTCTCGCCCTACGCAACGCAGGTTATTCTCGAGGCATATCTCCAAGTGCTCGAGGTAAGATACCCTCAACCATCTCATACATCAACTGTATCTTACCTAAGACATAGGCAGCGGGCCAGCGCGAGCTGATCGCCATGTACGCCGGGGCGCTCGGCGATAACGCAGTTGAGCGGTATGCGCTCTTCCTCACCTCACTTGAACTGTCCGCGGACATCCACGAACGACGACTTGCGCTCACCCGTGCGCGTGAACACGGACTCGACATCGAGCGTGTCGCGGTCGTCACGGCGGAGCGTACAATCGAGAAGGCGTTCACCGTACGTATTCGGTTTCCCGGTCTCGGCGCCCTGCCTTGCGCGATGTCGCGATGCCCTCTGACCGAGGCTCCTTGCACAGATCCTACCACCACCAAAAGGCGCGTTGCCGTTTATCTCCGCGATGGAGCCCCCACCAAGTGAGGCGGAGTGGCTGCTCGTACGGTCGATCGAGTGGACGACGTTCCTGGAATCGACGTACGATACCGCACTCGAACAAGCCAACGTCATCCTCCGCTACTTCCTCGGTACGTCTCCCAACCTCACCCATCCATCCAACGCCCCGCCCTCCCCACGCACACAACTAACGCACTAGCTACGCATACAGGCCACGGGCGCGTGCAGGTGGCAAAAATCCTGCTGGACATGCTCCCGCCCGAGCTCGGCACGCTGCGCGACCCGGAGGAGGAGGCGACGGAGTACATGCACTACCGCCAATTCTTCGGCGTCTGGGACGCACTCGCGCACGTCGGTGAGTGCGAGGCGCTCGAGCAGCCGCAGATGAACAAGGAGACCCGCGCGGCGTGGCTGGACGACTACAAGGTACGCCTTCTATGCCCCCTTTCTCTGCTCTGCGATTTGTAGAGGGAGACTGACTATGACCTGCAGACGTTGATCGAGCAGGCTCGTGAGCAAGTCGTCAAGTTGCTCACGACAGACTGGCTTGTTTCTGACGCGGAGACTCGGCCGAGCAGTATGTTTTTCTCCCTGTCTCTCCCGACGCACAGCTAATGAGCGAGGGATACAGATGCCAAGCGCCACCGCGATCTCGTGCGGATCCGCCAGATCTATATCCCCGAGCTCATCCTCCGTCTACACACCATCCTCGTCACCTCGCGAGGCCGAATCCCCGAGTACGTATTTTTCTTCTATCCCCTCTCTATTCTCCCTCCCTCCGTCGACGCTGACCTCTTTCGTTCCGCATGGGCGTGCAGGAATCTCAAGCACGCGCTCTCGCTCGTCAACGTCGTCGCGGACTCGCGCTACCGGCTGTACGACGACTTCTCCGCCCAGGCCGGGCGCCGGCTCGGCGACTACCTCGGCGCGGTGCGGCACGCGGTCCTGGCGGGCTTGGAGGGTGGAGGCTCGGATCCGTTCAGGATACTTACTTTGTAGACTGGATACTTGGCGTGTTGGATGTGTTGTTATTGTACATGTTGTCGCTGTTGAGCTTCCCGTTTGTCCAGAAGCACCTTGTGATTCAGCGGTAGGGCATACAAGCAACGTCCCGTTTAGCTCAGTTGGTAGAGCGCGTCACTAGTATTTGCTTGCGAGCAGGCTATGACGAGGTCAGTCGTTCGAGTCGGCTAATGGGAATGTTTTTGTCATCTCTGCTTGCATTGTATGCTACCACATTCTAAAGTAGAGAGAGGTCTGGAGAGCGCGGCTCTGCATACGGAGGCGAACAAAGTGGGCTCATTGCGGGGAATCAATATATAAGGGAATGATTACTAGATGGGTGACAAGAAAATGGTGACAATTGGCAGAAAAGTAATACTGGGTATAAATCAAGGTTGTGTTTGATATCCTAGCTGCTAATGAAATGGTATACTCAGTGGTCTGTTTCAATGCTCAAATCAAAGGGGCTCACATCAAACAATGGAACTAAATTCATATCTGGGCACCTCTTCTTGGACTACTGCACATTCTGCATACTCCAATGGATTGTCTGCTGGGGAGGAAAGGGATGCACCCAAAGGCCCAATTATCCTGGACTCCAAAGCACCCATAGATGATAGAGAGCCTTGATATGTCTTGGAATCTGCTGCCTTGCGCAGATCAGAGATGAAAGTGGATACAACTATTGCTGTTATTCTGTGGTATAGTTTAGTGTAATGTTACAAGATGAGTCTTGTTTCTCACGTTTCATTAAATATGGCCAAGTTGCTTGTATTATAAGACCCATAGGTTGAAAATATCTAGAAGCATCATATAAGCACAGCTACTATTTGTGAGAGATTTGCAAAACAACACACCTGTAGCATTTCTAATACTAGCAATGCTACATTGAATGCAGTGAGCAGCCTATTAAATAGCAAGTCAGTGTGTTTCCTTTTCAATAGACATTAGATCTCTTCACATGAAGTATTGTGTCCCTTGTAGAGATTAGCTTGGTATATGAACACAAATGAGTGACACTTACCATTGTATAGTAGGACCTTTGTAAGTGGAAGTGTATTTGATGAAGACCAAAGGAATTTCCAGCTAGAAAATTGTGTCTTCCACGTAATGACATTGACCAGAATATCTGCCATAATCAAAGGCATACGGGCAAGTATTGGGGCTACTTGCATTGTTCAAATGATGTTTATTGTGCTAACTGCCATGACTCACCACTGATCACCATTAGATCACATTATATTAAATAGTAAAGCTCACACCCGCACCTATAATGGTACCATTGTGGTAGGATTTCCTGTTCAACGCAGCCTTCTGTAGGACTGTATGGCTGTAACCAGTGATATCCCACCTATTTCTAGATTAGCAGATTATATGAAAAATAAAGTGGTTAACATACTAAGCTGGCAAATGCAGGAGATAGGGAACAGATGAAAACCAATGCTGCATAACTGCTTTTTCTTTGTAGAGCATAGACATGCAATGCTGAGAATCCTGTTGATATGTTGAACCAATGGTATAGATATTACGGTGACATGATTGCTTACCAGCCCAGAACAAGTATTGTATATATTCCATCCCAGTTTCTATGCTGGTCAATGCCACAATGCAGCTGAAGAAGAATTGAATACTTAATAATAGATCAGTGTTAAAATAGGCTTGCACATACAAAAGCTACAAAGCAATATGTCAGTGCTGGCCACATATAAAATATAAGACAAAGTACTTTGGTGGGGTTGTTAGGCCAGATTGGCAAGGAATAAATGGTATAGACCAAAGGGATGTATTTGTTCATAGTATATAGCATAGATGCTAGAGTGACTTTATGCTTGTAACATTCAACATCCTCATTCAATGTGGTTAGCACATAATAACTGAACAATGCTGAACCAAGCATTATTCGGTCATGTCTACAAAGGTGCAAGTGTCCAGAAGACATACCACCAACAGCCACTGTGCAATAATTGGTTGTAGCACTATATCCAGTGAGCTGTCCAGTATAATATAAATATAAGAGACATACTCACAGGCCTGCATATATTGAGATTATATCAGAGAAATCTTGGGCAGACATCTCTGTGAGCTAGAAAGCTGAGGGCAGATGGTTTTGCCTTCTCCCTCTAAAAGCTTCACTTATATACTCAGCCAAGCAAGTCCGATAGAGAGCGTGACTGATTGAATCAGTGTAGTCGAGTTCGCCATATGCTACACTACTGTTTGGAATCATGAGTATCTAATCATTCACTTCCCATGATGTCGCAACACATGGCCACCCCAAGCAAACCTCATGGTACAGAAGAACATCGCAAGAATGCTATGGTTCAATATAGTATTTCTGTTGTAAAATACCGACCAACCTGGCGGGGGTATGATCTATGCCATCTGCTCTATAGCGGTATAGCCAGAGCGACCCGCGCAGGGAAAACGATGGAAGAGGCCTCGTTACCGTAGCACTCACATGGATCGTTGACTCATCCAGAGTTGATATGCAGATAATCGAGGCAGCGGCAGCAACGGCCATCCAAGACGCCTTGAGGAACTGGCACGGTTGAAGTGCCACCCATCCACGCAATAGACTCGTCATCTTTGGTGACGCTCATATGTCGAGAACGTGTTTGCTTACACTGCGGGAAAATGGCGATGGCGCAAGTCTAGACAGGCGCCTTTGCGTGTGGCGAGATGCAAGCCGAGTGACGACGTACCCGAAGGGCTCAGGGAAGAGACGTGTATGAAGGCATGGCGTACCCGATTACAGCGCAGGAAAGGCAGACACGAGCTCACATTAGGACAAAGTTCGTTGCAGCGTAGAGAAACCCCTCGGAAGCACGGGCACCACTGCCTCGGCCACACCGGGTTGCACCGGGGGGGGGCGCAATCGAGAGCGCGCGGCAGTCGAGGACGTTCGCGTCGTGGGCGAGAGAGTTCGACTGCGCCGGGGAAGTCGGAGCGCATAAAGAAGGGGCCGGAGGTTGGACTGGGCGGTGACCAAAGTATAACATCGAATGTTACAAGCAATCCAGAGGTAGGGGGATTGACGAGAACTGAGGGGATGTCGGCTCCTGAGAAGCGCAGCTGCACGGGCGTGATCGCAGCCTCGGGGCGGCAAGAGTGCGAGTTGCTAGCGTGATGAGAGCAGGAGAAGCGAAGGACGGTGCATGGCTTTCCGCAGATTGGGGCACTGCCAGTGGACACGTCCTGACACTGAGATTCCCTCCGCATGTCGAAACGACGGCGAGAGTCGCAAAAGGCTCATCATGCGAGCTTCACGAGCTCTTCGCGGGATACAAACCTTGAAGCGTTGCCAGGAACAGAGCATCCAGGATGATTGTTGTCTAGAAAGCGAGTAGGAAACGCCTCTGGCGAATGCGTTGACGAACGAGATGGTGGTCGTATGCTGAGAAACGCAGGGGAACGCGCCTGTCGAGGTTGTCCTGCCACAGCCTATAGGAGCGGCGGCCTGTGTTTGCAAGCCCTCCAATATCTTACACGTCCCGTTTAGCTCAGTTGGTAGAGCGCGTCACTAGTACTTCCTAATAAAGAAGGCATGACGAGGTCAGTCGTTCGAGTCGGCTAATGGGAAGAGCTTTTTGCTTCATCTTACGTTTCCACATAGGCCGTGATCACACTCAGCTTCTGTCGGTATTCTTCAACAGAGCAACTTGCAGGTGACTACATTTTGCACACTGATGGAGAGCGAAAATCCTCAGATTTACGAAGATGACAACATTCCCAATGCACCGCTCTAATTTCCGGACTCCACAAACAAGCTCACGCTGCCCTTGAGTTTAGATTCCGTTCCGCACCCTATCGTATCCTGGTGACAAGGGCCAAGCATTGGTATTGCGATACCGGTTTTTCCATCCTGAATAACACCAAGAACATCGTCTACTCGTACATATAAGTCACTCCCTAACTCAGTTGTATGTTGCGCACGCATCTCGCCTCAGATGTAGATGGGCAGCGTTGGGTTGAGGCCAATCCAGTCGGGGCCCTCCACGAAGTCCTTCTCATCAATAAGGAAGTCCTGAACACACAAGCTTCGGTCAGAGGCATAGCCCAAAAGTGAAGTTAAGCAGGCTCCTACCATGGGACACTCGACGAGGGCACCGCGGACGTGCGAGAGACGGTCCTTGACGCGCTCGAGTGTGACCTCGGGGACGACGTGGCCAGTCAAGACCTTCGGAACGTAGTTCTGTCATAGCATCCATCCAGTCAGTCAACCGTCCATCTATCCAACACCTCGCAATCACAACAGTTGAATAGAAGAGGCTTACATCGTAGTCCTTCCAGGACCGGATGAGGTTCGTCGGGACTGGGCGGAAGATCTCTGTGAAGATTTCGCGGTTGCGGCGCGCGGTGTTGTTCCATAGGTCGATCGTCTCGTCACTCAATGGGTCCGCGACTAGCTGATCCTCGTCCTGGTCCGTCTCGTCTGCGTTCGGGTGGGGCGCCGCGTGCATGAAGGAGTCCGGCTTGCCCTCCGCCCATTGGGGCGGAATCAAGCCAAGGTGCTCTAGATTGACAGATAAGATGTTGGTTGTCTGATGAGGTGGGGGAGGCATAGAGCATACCGCGGTAGAGCTTGCGACGCAGGGTAGCGGCGAAGCGAGCTGCCATGTACGGCTCGCCGTTCATGCTCGACTCGATCATATCCTGGTCCTCGACGACGAGCGCGATCTCGGAGTCACCATCACCCTGGTAGAGTGTCAACATGCGTCACGTGAGGTCTGCAAGCCACTAACCTTCTGGCTACGATCGTTCAAGTTCGCCGAGCCCATCTATTCCCCAACACGTTCAGCGACCAATCTCATAGACAGACCAGGAAAACTTACGATCACACGCCTGTCGTCGACGATCATGAGCTTCGAGTGGATGTAGAGCAGCTCCGACACGTAAGCGTTCCGCTCCTCCTCCTCCGTGCCCAGCCACTTCTCCTCAAGCAGGCTCGTCCGGTCATGCAACATGTGCTGCACGACGTTGTCCGCGACGTCCTCGTCGGACCGGATAGACTCCGCCGCACGGATCCAGCGGTCGACGATCTCCTGCGCCTCCTCGACCGTCGCTGGCATCTCGTAGCTCTCTGTCTTCATCTCGGGCTTCGCGCCCGACGTCGACTGTTCCTCGAGCGACTTGCCCGTCGGGATCGTCACCGAGACTTGCTTTGGGTCTTCGGGGCCGTCGCCACGGCCGACCCAGAGACGGCCGAGGGCGACGCCGAGCTGGTGGAAGGGAATACCGCTCTGCTGCTCAATCTGGCGGATGTATGACTCTACAGGAGGATGATGAGACATGGACTGTAAGGAGGCGGGTTCAGTCGACTCACCGAACGGAGCGTTGATACGATCGTACGCGCGAAGGTGGTAGAAGCGAAGGTAATCGGAGCTGAGGCATTCGTTATCAACCGAAGGCCTCAAAGTACAAGTATCATGGTACTCACGGCTCGTAGCCGGCCTTACGGACTTCTTCGTAGATGCTGTGACCGCCCCGGTTCATGGTGCGGTACTGAGCAGCCATGATCGTCTTAACGGACGTCTCGTCCTTGACTGTGTGCATTCGTCAGTACCAGCATCTGGGTCTGGATACAAAGTACCATACCTTGCCCAGCGAAACCAGGAACCTCGGGGATGATTACGACAACCTGCTCTGCGATCAGCAAGACCGCTCAGCCGTAAATGACTAGATACATACCCTGAACCTCTTGCCTTCCTTTCCGGCACGAATGATTCGTTCAACCAGAGCCTTAGCGATGAGATTCTTGACGGGGCCGTCCTCTTGAGTGTTAGAGATGCTGCATGAGCGGATATCTCAGTTTGCAAACCCGTATGTAACCGTTATGTCAACTCACAAGAACTGGTTCTCTGAGAGTGGATTTATCAGTAAACGTGCAGTACCGATAAACTGCACCAGGACGAACCGATGTAGATGAAGTGCTCCGCCTGCTGGATGAGCTCGATATCTAGGAGAATGATGCCATCAGCCGTGACAGGCCAGCCATAGAATTCATGCGACACGTACATGCGTTCTGGATGCTGCGTTCGGTCAGCACACCATGGCTCCAGTCGGACACACTGCGGACTGCCTGCACACGGCACGTCCCGCGCACGACGGGATAGTTGCCATCGTAGTCGGCGGGCGCGTCGCCGTACCATTGGCGGTGGAAGTGCTCCTTGAACCGCCTTCCGATCTCGTACCAGCGCTCGCGATGGGGGTGGCCTGTCTCGTGCGTCAACAGGGATTCGGCTGCAGTAACTACATTGCTATTGGGACTTACGGGCAACAGCTTCGCTCGGGGCGGCGTCCACATCGTGGGGGAGAGCAAGCCAATCATAGCGTCTGTTCCCGATCCATTAGTTCCGATGCTACAACGGAGATACACCCCGCGCTTACTCGTCGTGGCGGTACTGGGAGAAGCGGAGATGGTGAGTATCGCAGTCTTCTGGATCGGGAGCGCTTTCAGCCTATACATACTTTGCGCTTCTTGATTTCATTCCAACGCTCCACGAAGTGCTGCACTATATCGAGTACGACCGTTCCGGTGATCGTCATGTGCACGTCATGCCACGGCATGCGGGCACTCTCGATCGCACTCAGGCCGTTGCTCACATAGTCCGGGACGTCCTTGAAGTCCATGATGCGCGCGTTGTTGTAGTCCTGCCCCGGGAAGAGCGTCGCGAACGGGTTGGTCGGGTGCACGTCGGCGAGCGGGTGGTTGTGGGTGTCCCAACGGCCGAAGCAGAGGTCGAGCCCGCCGATGCACGCATAGTGGTTATCCACCACAACCACCTTCTCGTGGTGAGACCAGAACTCGACATCATCTACATGAACCGTTAATAGCTACGCGTCTCATCCGACGCGTAGGAATCGTACCTTTGCTTCCTATGTGGTCGGGGTGACGCATGCATGCGATGTTCGGGTGAAGCGCCTCGAGCGCGACCTTGGTGTGATGGGAGCTCATGGTCATGGTCTGGGTGACCTCCTTGTACACGACAACGTAGACTTTCACGCCCTGTTCGGCCTTACGTTTGAGGACTCGGTCCAGCCGCCACTCGGGGTACTTCGCCGGAGGGCGACGGAGGTACAGCTCCGGGGTCAACCACCAGTCCTGCAGGGACGCGCAGGATCAGGTACTGCAAAGCGACGCAACGGCCCGGACGCCTACCAGGATAAAGATAGCCTCGCGAGCACTCTCAAGGAGCTCAGAGACAGCCCACATGTAGTCGTGGCCATCGATGTGCCTGAAGGAATGCAACCACCGTATGAGCTCGTGCATTGCAGGACATCGTCAAGTCAACATGCCATTTGACGAAATTCTCAGATCGCTCGTTTGCGAAGGAATGGAAACGGTGGCCGGACATGATCTCTGAACGGATCATGTCCGCACGCTTCTCCTCGGGATCATCATGACGACCTGCACAACGGAAATGTCAGTCGCGGTGTTCCTCGGGCGTTGAGTATGGACACCGCGGTGCAGTACGCACGATCGGGGTTCAGAATGCCTGATAAGATATAAGCAGCCCGTGTGAGCAACGTCGTGCCACAATGAATGCCAAGAACTCAAGCGCAACCGACCTATAGCCATGGCCCGCGCATGGCCGAGCCCCTCGGGGATCTTCTCTGCAAGGCTGTCGAGCTTGTGCAGAAACCCAGACATGGCGAGGGGATGTCGTGGTGGTCGTTGAACAAGAAGCGTTCAGTGCAGGCGGTGCACGATCGCTACGGTGATAAACCCGGCAACAGCCGCCCTGGTATGACGATGCCGAGCCGAAAGCGCTGACTGCGGGGCCATTTGACCAGTATGGACATCAGACTGTACAAAAGAACAGCAACGGGTGGGGCATGTTCGTCGTGGATGTTTGAGCGGCATACATAGACGTACGATACAACGGGATCATGGTGGCACGAAGTCAGAGCGGTATGGCCGGATCCCGGATGACGCCCGTCTCAGGAACGCAAGGTTGCGTGGTAGCACTAGACTTACCTTTACTTACCGAGTTCAACCTCCGACAATGGCCTTCTACGGTGGTGACATTGTGCCAGCGCAGTAGTTCCCTTCAGCCATGTCATTGTCAACCGGATACATCGGAGACATCGTGAAGCCTCTTCTACCCCTGCGTTGGCTTGCGGAACATCCAGAGCTACTACAGCGAGGCATCATTCTTACCGACGGTATGAAACCTATGAGCTGCGGATCCCGCGCGTTGTAAAGCTGGCAGAACGACAACTCATTTTGTCACGCAATATTCCCTGTATCGTATCTCACCCCTCACCGAGGCACCGCAGCACGATGTAAAGCTAGTTGCGCCCGAGTATCCAGAAGCAGAGATGTATGAAGATCTCCTTAAAGACCGTGATCCACGAAATCCCACGCTGACAGTGGGGGTGCTGGATAAAGAGACACAGCCGATACTTCTCATGCCCGGTTTGTCAGATACATATGACCTCGGGGTCTACCGATGGCCTCTATCGCAGTGCCTTCGACTTTTCCGTCAGATGATTCAGGTTAGTTCTGCCGTTTCTGAGGATTATTCACGAGACTCACCCCTCAAACACAGGCTGTCGAATACCTGCACGATCAGAACGTAGTTCATGGGGTAGCTCTTGCATGTAAACTCATCGGAAGTTGCGCGTGCTAAGCAACTTAATTATCAGGATATATGCACCGGGAATGTCGTCTTGACAACAGAGCGAGATGCGCAGCTGCACAAGGAGTTAACAGCGGAGAAGATATATCTCATCGACTTCGAGACCGCTCGTCGGTTGTCTTTGCCCCTCTGGAAGCAGCATGTTCTCCCTCTACCGGAGGCCCGGTACCGACGACGGTTGAAGGACCTCGCTCACTTCGATCCGTACTCCTGGGACGTCTACTGCCTTGGCAGATTGTTCCGGTATCTGTTAGAGGTGCGGGACAGTTGTTCTGGCCGACTGTGTCTCCTCATCTAATCACTCCTGCAGGATGCGTACGGGCGAAGAAAGCTTCCGTGGATTGTACACCCCTACCATCGATGGCTACTCAGTGACGAGAAAGGGTGCATGGGCGTGTGTCGATGCCGTCCTACGGCTCGTAGAGCCCGCCAGATGCTCACCGTCATGATATGGGTGGCGCACACCTCAGAGCTTTGTGAAGGTTTGGTGATGCGTATACACAGGTTCATAACCCCACTGTTCTCTCGTCCCTCCTGATAACTTCTGGCTATTGATGCTTGGAGACTCCAAATGAACTGGGAAACAAAACAAAACGCTTGGGAGTGACGCGACCACAATCATGATAACGATTGGATGCGCGCGGTGAACCCGGACCATGTCATGTGCAAATATCAACGTAGCGCAGCATGATGTGAGATCCAGCCCGAGTCGTTCGTATGTCGGTGCGGTGCTGGCACTTGGGCCACCGCTCCGTATCCCATTGAAGTGTGTGTCCGCGAGGAGACCTGCGGAAGTAGCTAGCGCTCGGGATGTACCGTGTTTACTAGTATTGTGGAGAGTACGTTCGCTCTCCTTTGAAATACCACCACCGCTACCACTACCACTACCACTGCCACTACCACTTACGCGGCACCCTTGTGGCAAACAAGCCAGCTCGAGTCGATCGGAGCCGCAACATGTGCCGCCTGATACGTTACGTAAGCAAGCCTTGCTTACATTGCCGCTGCGTACTCCGACCATGCATTGCACGTACGTCTTGCTGGCAACAAACCAACATAACCTACCAACAGTTACTCCTTGAAAGAACACTTAAGGGACTCTGCAAGTCCCACGCACACGTTCAATACGAT
Source organism: Cubamyces sp. BRFM 1775 (assembly GCA_022385745.1). NCBI lineage: Eukaryota > Fungi > Basidiomycota > Agaricomycetes > Polyporales > Polyporaceae > Cubamyces > Cubamyces sp. BRFM 1775. Next base: position 3,981 of record MU278692.1, on the reverse strand, counting down.
CATGTCAGATGATGACGACTATGTGCTTGCTTCTCGACCTCCCAGATGGCTTATGAACCATCAAGAACTGCACCGACGAGGTATCAGCATCACTGACCTCGTCAAACCAGTAAGTTGCTGCTAGCATCTCGTACATTGAGTATCATCGCGTCTCAAGGAGTCGACTCTCGTGTAGCGCTGCTTATATCGTACTTCCCCCTTCTCGGAGGGGACTCAATATGCGGTGAAGATACTCGCAGAGGAGTTCCCTGAAGCAGAAATGTACAAAGAGTTACTGCAAGACCGGGATCCGCGCAATCATATCTTACCTGTGGAACTACTGGATGCGGAGACCAGACCTATCCTCTTGATGCCTTGGCTCTCGGAGTTTTATGTCCTTCAGTTATATAAATGGCGTACATCGGATTTCCTGAAGCTGTTCTTCCAGATCGTCGAGGTGGGTCGCTGACGATTCTCGTGCAACACCGTCAACGGACGCTGAAACATGTTGAATCCATAGGGTGTCGAGTATCTACACGATCACAATATCACGCACGGTGTAGGTCGTCTACTCACTACTTGCTTCGCAGCTCTTCGACCATGCTGAACGCATTCCAGGATATATGCCATGGCAACGTCGTTGCGGCAACAGAGCGAGATGTTCACGGTCACCCGGAAATTCGGTCTGGCAGAGTCTACATAATTGACCTTGAGACCGTCCGTCGACTACCTGCGCCACCTGGCGTCCAGCCCGCTCTACCTCTGCCACAGGCGCAATTCCGGCCGCCGATCAAAGATATGACCCAGCTGGACCCGTACTCTTGGGACGTCTACTGCCTAGGACGATTGTTCGGGTACATGCTGGAGGTAAGCGCATACGTGACCTCGGGGAATCGCCTCTAATCGGGTATATAGGATGTGTACTGGAGACGAACGATCCCCCTCATCGTACGCTCATATCACCGTTGGCTTGTTGGCAACGAGCGGGGATGCGAGGGTGTATGTCGATGTCGTCCCACAGCCCGGAGAGCGCGTCAAGCCCTCTCCATCGCGATACGCATGTTCCGTGTGTCGGAGTGGTGCGGGGATATACTCACGCGTGCTCGCCACTTCGTGGCTTCTCTTACTTCCCGACAACCTGCGCCATGACTCTACATGTATTCATTGCTCCATTGATATCATACATCGACCCCCAGATCGCCCTTTCAACAAAACTGGATGCTATTGACTCGACGTGTGACTACCTGATGTACTGATGCAAAGGTTTCTGGTCATTATGGCGCGGTTTGTCCTGGAGCACAGGGCACTCACATGTCTCATCAGCCTCAAGACATTGTAGCTACGTTGACCGTGTGGAGCACCGTTGCTACACTGGCCTTGTTGATGAAGTAGTCGAGCGCATTCGCAAATGCCCGACGATTGCGTTCGATGTCTTCGGATGGCTCCTCCAGCCAGACAGTGTACACGACACCGGGCGCATTGGGATCGGGGAAGATCATGTATCCCATATTCTGGGGATGGACCCGAGAAAGGCCTGTACCCTTGAGCTGAACCCGTAACCCATCGTCAGAACTGGCGATGTATCGGTGTTCCTCATAAGCCTTCTTGAAGAACTTATTCTCCATCTGCGGGACCTGATCTAGGAGGAGTTGCAATGCTGCAACGATGTGAGATGGGGGAGGCATATTGGAGCTAATGGCGAGGACCAGCGTAAGCATCAATTATGGATCCACTGGTGCAGGTCGTCTCACCGTCGATGAGGTGTTTGAGAGTTCGATGTGCCGCCAAGCTTGGGTAGTCTGAGGTAGGGAAGGTGTGCACAGGGTGGATGGTCGGATGATTTGAACCTCTGAACTCAAGGCAAGAACAAGCCTTCAACGGAGCGCGTGAACACGGCGCGCAGGAGATTGCCTATCAGTGCACACAATCAAGGTCCGATAGACCAAAAAGCCCGAGCGAGGTTAGTCTCAATGTGGAGAGGCGTTGATCATCCCGCAAACTCCGACAGTGGAAAGTTGAGGCATGGCCTCCGCGTGGAAGAAGTTCCGCTACGCGTCTTGCTTCTCATGTAGGGCCGTATACAACAGGCAGTGCTGGTACAATCTGTAACACTATAATGAGGACACCTAACCGCTATGCTTCGTCTTTTTCCTTCTGTCGTTTGCAATGCACAGGAACTCAAAGGACTTTCTCCACGAGGCTCATACCCTGCACCGCGGAGATCTCCCGAAGGGGCCGCAGATCTCCTTCGAGTACGGCGCAAGGATGCCGGGCGTGTTCAGCCGTCCAGCATGAGGTGCACCACGATATTGCAAAGACATAGAGCGCCATCGCTGGGTGGCCGTCGACGATGGTGTCGGTCGTGCTGTCCCCCCACTCGACGATGAGCTTGTACTGAAGCATGACGAGGTCGCGCGAGCCCGGCTCGTATTTCATCAGCGTCTCGAGCAGGTTCCCGTTCCGCACCGTCGCGGCCGATCCCTTTGAGGCCGGAGATGATACGCTTACTTTCCGCCTCGCTGGGGAACTGGCAGAGCTCCTTGACGCGCGCGACGAGGGTGCTGCAGGCGTATGAGCATCAGCAACTTGTCCCTACAGGACAATATGAGCGGACAGACCTCTCGCTGGCGTCAGACGCGCCGATCGCCTGCTGCATGATCTGCGCCCACGTCAAGCCGTCCTTAAGCCACTCCTTCTTCTCGCGGTTGAGCCAGCCGAGCGCGACGAGCGCCTTGACGAACTCAGGGAAGCCCTGGTAGCGGAGCGTGCCGCGGATGACCGTCTCCGCCTCGGGGATGTTGTAGAACTCGCGGAAGGTGACGGAGTTGCGGTTCGGGTATGCGACGAACGCGAACGCGGGCGTGATGTAGTAGGGACGCGCGGCATTCCAGGTCCTTGCCCTGGATGTCGACCTGCTTGCCCTCCGCGAGGTAGGCGGCGGAGTTGAGCAGGGCGAGGAGACCACCGCGGGGAGGCCAGGAGAACTTGTAGCTGAGGGGGATGTCGGAGCACTCGGGAGCGGGGAGCCCACCGCGGAACGAGTGGAGCTTTTCGACCTGTGCGAAGAGGTTAGCAATATATATTCCATAGGATTGAGTGCGGCTTACCTTGCGACCCTCGCCGATAGTCTTAATGGCGTGCAGGTGGTCGACACCGGGGTCAAGACCGATCTCGTTCATAACAACGATGCGCGCCTTCTTAATCTCCCCCTCGAGCTCACGGATGGCGGGGCTGATGAGCTGATGTAGCTCGTCGTGACGACGTTGGTCTTGCCCTTGATCGCCGCCTTGATGACGTTCGGGTGGTGGATGTACGGAACAAGCGAGATGACAAGGTCGTGCTCCGCGATCGCCTCCGCCCTATTCAGAGTATGGCACAAACTGTGCGACGTGAGTGACCGAACATGCATACGAAAGGACAAATGATACATACCAGGCACTTTCCCTGGATGAAGATGTGGCCGCCAGGGGTGAGCGCATTGCGGAGGAGCTCGAAGTACGGCTTCTGGACGAGAGAGGCGGCGGGCCCGACGGGGTCGGAGGAGTCGGTGATTATCACGTCGTAGATAGACGTGTTGTCCATGAGGAACGTGAAGCCATCACCGTCGACCTACGAAGTGGTAGAGAGGACATGTGGGGGAGGAATTGCTTCGAGACATGCATGACAGCCTCATCGATGTCGCAGAGAATGACCTCCTCCACAGTGTCGTGCTTGAGGACCTCACGGACGACACTGCCGTCGCCGCCACCGATGACGAGCACCTTCTTGGGGTTCGGGTGGCTGGCCAGAGGAAGGTGCGCGATCATCTCCTGGTACCTTTCCGATCCGCTGCCGCATACGTGAGCCCGATCGGTGCGCGATCTCAGGTTCTCCTGGGACACGTACGAGAACTCATCACGCTCGGTGCACTGAATGACGCCGTCGAGCACGAGCACAATTCCGTACATCTCAGACTCGAAGACGAGGTAGGGTCAACACAACTTTTTATGCAACCGCCCGGTT
>MU278691.1:0-23594 GCA_022385745.1 Cubamyces sp. BRFM 1775 | reverse complement strand
TATGCCTACGGGCACAGGGTACAGGGAGAAGATCTGGGTGCGTCTACGAACTGCCGTCACATGCCAGGTATCCGTGCTGATGCTCCGCGTAGGATCACGCTTCTGGCGCTGTGCTCGTCGAGGAAGCCGGTGGGGTCATCACGGATGGCCGTGGTGAGGCTCTCGACTTCGGACTGGGGAGGACGCTGGGCGAGAACTTTGGCGTCGTCGCTGCGGGCAAGGACGTGCATGCGAAAGTGATCGCGGCGGTCAAGCAGGCACGGGCTGAAGAAGCTCAAGGTCAATGAATCGCGTATCCTGCGTCATGAAGTGTACAGCAGGCCGTAGTGTATATGGTACTTTGTATGCTAGATTTCATGTGTTGTTTGGCGATAGTATGTAGATTATCTATACTGCTGGAGGAGATGAATTGCTACATCGAGACGCGCGCCTGCAACGCCACAACGGCCAACTGCGCCAAGTCTGCTCTTCGACGCCTTTGACTGTCATCTCATTGATCTTGGGGCGGTAGCACTACGATCTAGCTTCCACAGTCCTGTGACCTCTTGCCATCTCGCAATGAAGCTGTATGAAGTCGCGAGGGCCGAGTTGAGGTGAAAATGTGTGTCTAAAATAAGCCGATGTCCGTGTGCATTCGGCGAATTTAGTAGGGAATTCGCCTTTATTCAAAGAGGTACTTGAATCATTCAAGCGACGCAGCTTCGGAAGCTTCAATATTCACCACCCCATCGCGAATTCAACGATTTCTCGGCGGTGGAGGACACGTGGGTCTGCATACTCTTTGCCTCCTATCAGCCACTTATTTAAAACACCACGGTGAGACCGCCACAGGTAACCTCATGATGATTACGGAAGCATGCTGCGTCGATGTCCTCGCTTCATTCCACAGATTCCTCTTTTTTTTCCTCTCTTGAACATCGTGCTGCCGATGGGACACCCATCTGCCCAGCAGAACTCTGACCACAGACAACGCGGAGTAGCACGAGAAGGACCGCCAAGCCACATCTCGCGTGCACGGCCGTTGCCCGGCCTCGGCTAAACTTATCAAGTGCCCCCACTCTCTGATCTGATCTCGGTCTCTAGAAGTACAAAAGCAACGCTGCACCACAGGGCCCGCTCAGCAGAGCAGCGAGGCACGCGCCCCTCATCCTTTGCCTGCCTCCACCATGGCGGGCCCCGACATTGCGCTCGATAAGGCGTACCTGACCGCCATTTGGCTCGAAACGCTCTTTTACGGTAAAGCTTTCTGCCCAATGCTCGACATGTGGCTATGCTCACTCACTCCGGTATCCGGCCCTTTGCAGGGATGAACTTCGTGTTGTACTGGAATTGTCTGGCGATGCTCACCATCCGGCGGCGCACGCCCAACGTAAACAAGGTGCTGGTGGCCATCTCCACGATCATGTTCGCGTTCTCGACCGCGCACGTCTCGCTGGGCTACCAGCGGCTTATCGAGGGTTTCATCGTCCTTCGCGACCAGCCCGGCGGGCCCGGCGCGTTTTTCTCCGACGTGTCCATTCCCGCGAATGTCGTCAAAGTGGGCATCCACACCGTGAATGTGAGTCGCACCGCGCGCGGCGGCCTTCCTCCGGCGCATATGAAAGAAGCTGACGCTGACGCTCCATGCTTCTAGTCGATCATAGGCGACAGCGTAGTGGTGAGTGAAGACAGTCCATGTGCTGCACTGCTTCCCGAAGCTCACCGGTGATGATGCCATCTGCCAGGTCTGGCGCTGCTGGCTCGTCTGGGGACGCGATTGGCGAATGTGTATCCTACCAATACTGCTCATCATCGCCTCCGCAAGTAAGCACTACCGTTCAATTGCTCACCTGACCCCTGCGCCGGAACTAATTGGCTTTTCTACAGTATGCGGCTTCGCGCAAACTGTGTACTTCGCTCGTGCGCAGAAGTTGCATAGTGCATTTGCAAAGAGTTTGCAAATATGGAACGGCTCGTTGTTCAGTCTGTCGCTAGCGACGAACGTGGTAGTTACGGTACTCATCGCCATGCGTGTGTGGTGAGTGCATCTGCGTGCAACGCGTTTCATTGTGAGTGTCTACTGACGGTGACGCCGCCATCATTCCACAGGTACATGTTCCGCATGAGCGGCGGCTCGAAGAACTTTAGGTACTGGCGCGTGCTGGTCATCATCATCGAGTCGGGCATGATCTATTCGATCGCGCTCGTTTGCGAGATAACCCTCTACTTCCTCGGCTCGAACTCCTTCTATATCGTGTATGATCCCATCGCGCAACTCACTGTACGCCGCTGTCTCGTCTCGCTTGCCGTTGAATATGCTGACAGATTGTGCGCCAGGCGATCACTCCTACGCTGATCATCGTGCTTGCGGCGTTGCAGCTCACGTCGAGCGACGTCCACTCGCGACTCACGCGCAGCAAAACCGCGCGTATCTTCCGGGCTCGCGGGGAAGGAACGACGACTGGGCCTCTCGAGACGATGGACTTTGCGCCAAACGACGTCATCCTGTCGACCTATTTCTCTGACGGGTCGAATATGCCCTCGGATAGCAGCACTCTGCAGGTGTCGAAGTCCGAGAGCCATCCGCCGGGGCAGGTGACATTCGCGTAGTTGGGCACCGTGCTGGTTTGTACTACTACTGTCTTTGTGTGCTGCGGCGGGTGTAGTAGGTGTGTAAGCTTCAGGAGTTGCTTGTATTCATTAGATACCCTTTGTCGGTGTATTCCATACAGCTATACGATCCTTCAACAAGCGCTCGCAATTCCACGGGATGACAACACCCCCCGCACCCTCCGCTGAAGCACTCTCGTTCTCCTTCACCCTTAGGATTTGCTTCTAGACTTCGCTACTATTGTATCGGCATCATCACCCGCGCCCCGCGGACTTGTCATGCCCATCTAATCACTCCATCAATGCGGCCCCCCGACATAGTCATCAGTGAAGGCACGACGTATCCGATTAAAATGCACAGAGGTATGGCAGAAGTATGATACGGCATGACGCCAGTGTGGTGTAGTAGATACAGCAGCGGGAGGGAAGAGAAGGCCACCTTGTGAGCGATTAAGATGAAGGGGAATTATACATGGTTATGTGGTCGCGCTACAAGAGATATGGTCACTAGCAGCGTAATGTAATTTCAGGGAGGCAGCTGGCATGGCTTGTCAGATCTAGCTAACATATGGTGCATCAACTTAGCGTACGCACCCTGGATTCGCTGCGAACGACCTTCACGACCGTGAAGTCGTCCTATGTGCATCCACATTTCCACGAGACGACGATGCCCCTCTACGTGAGGCCCTCGAAGCGCCCCCGTTGGATAGTGCAGAGGAACTAGAAGGGTGAGCACCCGTGGAACCCGTGTAATGGCGGATTGAAGCGTCGGGATCAAGTTTGGGTTTCTTGGACGAGCTAGACCCGTCTGCACTTGCCTGGATCAAAGCAGACTCGACCAGCGATCTCGCAGCAATGACGTGGGGCCTCGGATCGTAATCTTTGCTGAGCTGGTCGCCTCGTTTGTCCTGCTTCGGCCACGCGCCCATGGTGCGATGCCTGCTGAACAAGTCGAGTGTAGTAGCATGGCTTCGTAGCCTTTCAGGAGGGGATTCTTCATCGCGGCCCTCCGATGTCCAGATCTCGAGGCTCGTCACGGAGGGGTCGTAAGGGATGATACGGCCGTTGTCATCGATGCCACCGGTCAAGAGATCTTCGCCTCCAGGTGCTCCATCGTCGTCGTCGTCTATGTCATCGAATCCTTGCATTGCCGCATAGCGCTCCACAAACAAGGACAGCCACTCGTTCAGGAAGTTGTTCATCGGAGAAAGGCTCTTGCTTTTGTCCGAAAGGACATGGTAAAACCTCAAAGCGCTGCCGCCGTGTTGGAGTCTGCCACATCTGACGACAAGGTCCTTGTAATGGCTACAGATCTGAGTGCCGTTACTAAGTTGTTGGAATGTGTCGAAGTAGCTCTTGATGAAATCCGTCACCCTCTTGCTCAACGAGTGGCGGAGATAACGGACGGCTTGATACAGGACAACGTGGAAGAATGACTCGAGGTCATCGGCGACGACGACGGGTCGATCAGGATTCGCCACGTATGCGACAGACATGAACTGCCAGGTACCCTTTAAGAGATGGAGTCAGTCAAGAGGTTGGTAGTGGGGCTATGTTTGAAAGCTTACCGTTCGTTCAGGCTGTCGTGCTCGTTGTAGAGCACTGTCCTTGGGGACGTACTTGGCGAGCTCCCAGTCAGTAAGCAGACCATGCCAGACGACCATGTGCTTGTCTTTGATCTCGTCAATGCGTGGCAAAATCAAAATGTTTCCTGTACTGATGTCACGATGCAGCAACCCGAACCTCTCGTAGGCGTCGCGATGCGCTGGAAGTAAAGCAGGACAAACTGAGTCACCATGACTTGATGGGAGTAGTAGAGCAGACTTACTGATGATGCAGTCTTCAATCAGCTTCAGTAGCTGAACTCCATGCGTGAATTGATCGAGCGTAAGGCATACTTCCTCGACAGCAATGCGGTAGTGGATGAGGTGACGCAGCCCTTGTTTGGTAGTAAGGGGCTTGTCTCTTGCAGCATCTATGGTCTCCAATGGCGCGTCTGCCTCGTGCCGGCGTTTGATTCCAGCTGTCTGCGGAGGATCGGCTGGATCGGGCCTGAGCGGTGCCTTAGCGGGTCCAGCTCTTTCTTGCGCATCCTCTTCGAGAACCTGTGGTACAGCGAACGTCGAGGCGAACGTGCATTGGTCTTGAACGTCACCGTGAGCGATAACCGTCGGGACGACCAGTCGGTTCTCGGGGTCAGCCGTCATCGTTTGAAGATACTCGCCTTCGGGTTCGACGCCCGTATAGAACGGCCGCCACGAGTCCTTCAACCAGACAAGTTCCCCAGTTCGGAGGTCGAGGGCGATATATCCTCGCGTTCCGCGGCCGAACATCGACTTCGAGTCAAAGTCAGGCTTTCCAACAAGAAACTGGCGCCCATCGGGCCCGACAAACAACTTGTAGCGGGGCCAGTCAGAGACAAGTGATTGGCGGAATTTCCTCCTGACGAACTCGAAGACCGGTATTGTAGGTTGATTCGCCTTGGACCGTGTCGTCGGAGCCGAGCGAGCCTGGGGAAGGCCGGAGCTATCCGACGCAGTAGTACATGGTGCAAAGAACTGCGATAGGTCGTCGTCGGGCATGTAAGGCATGTCGAGCACGTTGTTTGCCTTTGCCCAGAGATCCATGCGCTTGTATTCGGCAGAATCTGGGGAGAGGAGGATCGCTGTCGGGTCTGAACCCTGCTCGACGACGTCCAGCAGTGCAAAGGCCCATAGGATACGGAGGAGGGAAACAGGGTCCTGAGCGTAGTTCGTCGCCTTAGTCACGAGAACGCCTGAACGGTCCCAGCGCATAGCCCTGAACTCTGGCCCGTTGATGAGCAAAGAGTAGAGCCCAGTGCGGTGTTGATACAGGAAGACATTGCACATGTACGACAGAAGCTGGCCACGAATCTTTTTGCGAGAGTCCGCCCAAGACTCTGCCTGACCGTCTGCTGCGTCGTCGTCGAAGGGATCGTTACAGGTTCCGCCTTTCTTGAACTCGATGAAGAGGCGCATGTTGGTCCAGTCCGGCCGCCCGTCCTCCGGAAGCTGGTCGTCAGGGTATATAGCCGCGTCGACCTTCGACTGAGAGCTGTCTGTGAGGCAAGTCATGGACTGCGAGAGGGCAGCCTTGTGCTTGTTCGGCAGACCAACACGGTTGATGACTCGTTGGATCTGGACGATCCGGCGTTCTCGGTCAGCGGCTCATGAACTGGAGCATGCAGTCGGTAGAGCTTACAATCAGTTGGGCGACAGCGTCTTCACTGATATTCTTCGCCGGTGTAGCGCTGCCATCGGGGTAGAAGAGCGACTGGATTGCTTCTGTTGCAATCCTCTTCGCCCTTTCCGTCGGTTCAGGGAAGGGTCCTTTGTGCTGAGGCCAGAGGATCTTGTCTTCGAAGACGGCGAGGTCGACCAAGGTGCTGCGGTTCATGTTGTCCCAGACGGCGAGTTGTCTGTCGAGGGCGGCGTTGTGCTTTAGAGGATCACCGAGCTTGCCAGGGTCAGCTGAGGTCCAAGAGTGGATCTTGCTTGGGCTGCTTTGCTCCGAGCTTGCGTATACTAGAGGAGCCGGAGGAGGTCTATTAGACATGGTGGGCAAACAAAGAGAACAGTGTATGGCTAACTCACGAAAGAGGCGCGGGTGTCAAGCTTTATGCTTACGGGATGTGGCTAAGAGGACGCTATGGCTAAGGCGTAGTGGCTAAAACCCAACCAAGCTACACGTGGGAGTGATTGCCGGTGCTGCAGCGGACAATGAGCTTTGTGTCTATGATATCCAAGACGGTCGAACAATGGGCTTAACCTACTTCAAATTTGGCACGCTAGTGTCGACGGTGGTGGTTGCGAGGGATTTGAACAAAACAGCTGAGGGAGGCTCGAGCGCTCTTTCTGGTAGTGCTTGAGTGCAAGCGCTTGAGACGGGCGTTAGGCGCCCTCGTGGCCTTATAAATTCTACCACATGCATCTTGCCAGACCATGACCATCGTTGAGCGGATTTGTGTTCCTCAGACATTAGGACGGAAGAAGCGATCTTGAGGTACAACAGGTTGCAGGTACGGTCACTTATTACTCACCGATTCATGCCAACCCAAATTCACTGAGCAGGAGACGGGCATCAATTGTGCTGTACGAGCGCGTCAAGAATGCCGTTTTCCTCACTTCCTCTGGAGCTACTCCTTTATATCTTCCAACCTTACGCGCACGAAGCTAACCAATCCTGGCTTGCATCTGTAACCATTCTTTGCAAAGCCCTCAAACCGGTTGTCGAATCCGTCCTCTACCACCAAGCCACGATCACCTCGGATGCAGGTTTCAAAACATTCTGCCGCTCAATCACGACGGAGCCATCTCGAGGTGTAGCCGTCCGCAAGCTTGCCTTGGTCTACCACCACATGGAATCCCCGTCTGTCGACATCGCTCCGAAATCCGCATTTCTATCACTGGTTAACCTCACCTGTTTGAAGCTTGTCATGGACCATCCGTCTTATCTCGCTTGGGCCGTGGATGCCCCTTTCCGGCTACGCTCACTCATTGTCCTGAGCTGGAACTATCAACCCTTCTTTGAGGATGTCATTGCAAGCCAACCTTCTCTCGAGACGCTGACCATCGGGTTTGGGAGGGACATCAAGTACGTCCAAGCCTCGCGTCTGGACATCCCCTGTAGTGTTCGCGCGCTCTCAGCGTCATCGTTCGATTTCTTGGCCCTCCATAGTCGCTTTCGCTTCTCAAATCTCACATGCCTGACCCTTCGCGATGCGTCCCATGACGATATCCAAGCTTTCTCCTTACTTGGAGACACTCTCGTATCCATCAATGTATCTCACAGCATTGAGAATCGATGCACTTCCGCGTCGTGCATGTGGCCGACCTCATTCCTCAGACACACGCGCTGGCCCAAGCTCCAATATCTCGAAGTGCGCTACAAGTGGGGGCGATACAAAGACGTAGGTGTCGGCTATTTTCGTGGCAGGTACCGTGGATGTTGACTATCGTGCCGTTCCAGTATTACGGGGTGACTGTGGCCTCTGATATATGTGGAAAGTGCCCAGAGTTACGAAGACTGGTCTGGGATCCGATTTGCCCGCCTCGATGCCAATGCGGCCTTCATTCGCCGCTCGACAACGTCCGAGGGGGCCGATCTGAACCACTGCTATCCGAATACGCCACGATGCTCTTCGATCGCGCCCCTAGGGTGGAATCGTTGTTCGTAGTGCGCCGTAACAGTGCGCCGTGGAATCGGCGATCAGGTTGGATCTGTAGCGACGTCTTTGTGCGTACAAGCGAGGGATCAGTCGTGGAGACAAGGTATGAGGTGCTGTACAGCGAAGATGAGTGGACGGGTATCACAGACGACGATATGCAGCCTGGTGAGTTCTTCCCTTCAAGTTTGCATAGAACCATTCATTTGCATGTCATTAATCGGCATCTTTAGCTAATATGCGGCCAGCTCATTTCACGCAACTCGAGGACTACCTTGGCGAGCTTGTCTACCCATAGCACACCGCTCCCCGGTGATATCCATCGCTATGACTGAAGCTATAATGGTAATGAGCGTCCGGCGCGGCACATTTCTTATGGTATCCCAGGACCCTATTCGTTGCATCTAATACCTTTCTTTGGCGATGGTTTGTTTCCTTACGATTTGCGTACAATGACAATACTCACAGGCCGTCGTCAAGATATGTGCATTGGGAATGGGTGAACTTTGAGACACGAAGAGTAATGTCTAATAACTTCTGAATTTCAGCAGTTTTGACTATGCATCCGACGGCGCCATTCAACGAGTGCAAGTGCCTCTGGATGGCCTTCCCTGCCTCGCGTAGAGGCAGGTCTTAGCTGGACACACCCGAATAGATGTGCGTCCCCTGCGTCAGGCCTTTTTGTACGGACTGCGGCGAAGAGTATCATGCCGGGTTCAGAGGAGTCCTATCACCAGTGAGCGCCCCTTTTTGACGTGTCTGTCCGTCACACTGACTTCCTCGCGCCCAGGTCCGATTCGCATTGAATCCTGAGCCAAACTCTGCTCCCCATGGAAAATCGCCACGAACGGCGCGAACACTACGAACGTGTCAGCGGACTGTGCGATGACGTACGGTGCCATGACCCTTGTCGTTGTCGGGGAACGACCCTGTCTCTTTGGCATGCCTGGAAGGCGGCAATCCTTGTGCAGTTGACGTCCATGCCGTAGCCCGCAGGAGCTCGTGAGCTGGTTCTCAATGTCCTGGTAGGTTCTTGTATGACTCCTCGATATGCTTCCCTTCGTCTGCTATGACGCCTGCTACAACGTGCTAGCTTAGGTACTATTGACGCCATATGATGAGAGCCTTCGACTTCAGTTCATGCTCATGTCTACCTCAGGGTATTCGCATGGGCTGAGCCTAGCTGGCGCCCTGCGGGCCCCATATATAGTCGGCGAAGGTGAGCTCTCTTCATCAGTGCAGCACTACTAGTCTTCACCAACTGCCTCATCTAAACATCAGTTTCTGTGAGCACCGGTTTCCTCTCTCGACTCGAGCACCGAGTACTAATCGCTCTATGCTACACAGCTCATTCAATGTTAGTGGCTCATCGGCGCCCACATTATCACACACTTGACTTACTCTGCGTCTCTCATATGAATACCAGATGACCATCCAATTCGGTCCGCAATTCCCCCAGGGTAACCGCCGTGGAGAGGTCCAGATCTTCATCGAGACAAAGGTCGACCGCGACAATGACTTTTACACGAGCGCGGTCAGCACCGTCGCTGGGAACTACGTCCTCATCCGTCTCGACTTCCATACTAGCCCGTCGGACGCCCAGCGCCACATCACGGGCGATGTCTTCGTTGTGAGCATTCCCTTTCTCTGGATAGGTCATAACGCAGCACATCGGCAGCAAGCTGACTATCGATACGGCTTGGAAAGAAGAACAAGCAGCTCGGGACTGCTCATGTCTACGAGAATGGTCAGGTCACGATTTTCCCCAGTGGTTCAGATTGAGCGTGGAGCGACGGTAGACGTACAAGCTGTCGCTGAGACTGTTGAGCGGTGGTTGGGGATTGTATGTGCGGGGTATTGATGATGCATACTGCAACGATAGAGATGGTATGAATGGATTGTGTCAATCGTGATCTGAGCGATTCTACTAAGTCCTCCCCTCCGCTGTATGTTGCTTGCCAGGGCATAATGTCAAGATACCGCGGAGTTACCCAATGTCCGCATATAGTTAGATGTTGGGGCATCGGCCGTTGGTAGTACATTGAGAATCCAGTATGTATGTCAGCGCTGCGGTACATGTTACCGCAAACGGCATCTAACTAACCGCAGGACCGTCTACGAACGGCTTGACACCACTTCGAGAGTAAGTACTATACGTGCGTTAAGGTACCAAGCAACGCGATCACGTGATGGGTTTCAAGACGCGTCAGTAACACGAGTCAGTGAGCAGCCTTAGCCTTGTTTACCACTTATGAAAGGACTCCTTCACACCCCTGAGCTATGTTAAATTGTGAATTGAGCCCTTCGGAGCATTAAGAGACACTAAGGTGTCCACCTCCGCTGCTTACCCCCCCCCCCCCCCCCCCCCCCCCCAAAAAAAAACCGACATCCGAAACGGTCGGACAGGACTTGGCAGGTGGGAAAAGATTCATCTCGCCTCCCCTTGAGTCGGCTCGCAACCGAACTAGCATCGTACTCAACTCTGTCTACCCAGAATCGCTCTCTTTGTGTACGACACTCATCCTGCCCCCCTCCCCAGGATCGCCGACTACTAACATGGCGAGAACCAACCGGAGACTCCTGACCGCAGCTGCTCACCAGGTACGAGACGCGCTGGCTTTTCATCTGCTTGCGTACGCGTTCTGACACGTCAACAGAATTCAGCGCTGCTACGACTGCCGTACGAGCTGCTCCGGGAGATTTTCATGTACTACGACAATGGTACCAAAGAGACCAAACGCTGGCTGGCCTCCATTGCAACCATCTGCAAGGCTCTCCAGCCGGACGTGGAGGCTGTTCTCTACCGCACTGTCGAGACGCTCTACATGTTCAAGCATTTGAACATGTTTTATCGGGGCGTCGCCAAGGAACCTCACAGGGCTACCGCCGTGCGATCTTTACACGTTGTGGCCTGGACCAGCTCAGCGGGCATCAAGACGACCTTGAAGCGCCTTTTCAAGCAGCTCACCGGCCTGGTCCATTTGAAGCTGATCGCACAAGACACCGAAATGTACAATATGCTCCTCGACGTTCCTTTCCAGCTCTGTACACTCGTCGCCGGTGGCAGCTGCTCAAGCTACCCGCCTCGTTTTGAGGATATCCTTGCGCGACACCCGACGCTCCGGATGCTCCATTTCTACTTTCCGCTTGGCGAGTCGGGCGAAGCTGTCGGTGCTCCCAACCTGACCATCGCTCGACCGGACATCCTGCCTAACCTCCAGAAGCTGATCGTCAACACGTCCCTCTTCTCCATGTCGCGTCTACAGTATGCGTACCCGAAAGTGACGCATCTATGCATTGGGAAAGTCACGCACGACGATGTGAACCGTGCGATCACGCTCTTCGGCTCGAATCTGGTCTCCTTCAAGCTCTTTCGATCCCTCGGTCCCCAATGCACCGACTCATGCTACTGGCCGACGTCCATGCTCCAAAACAAGCGTCTTCCGAAGCTCCTTCAGCTAGAAATCGTCGATGTATACGATAGGGAAGACGTGGTACGAAACTCATTTGTCTCCGGATACTCTCAGCTCACTGTCTTCTTGACCAGCTCCCCGGGGATCCTGAGTATATCCCTGTTGTCCCGGGACTGAGCAAATCCTGCCCAGCGCTGCGGAAGTTCATTTGGAGCGTCGACAGCGATCTCATGGACGATCTCAACGTGTACCTCGGGGACCCGAGCGACGATCGAACGCTCATGGACCAGTACGCGCTGATGCTCTTCCGCGCGTTCCGCACGCTGCAACGCGTCGGCTTTGTCGATCAATCTGACAAGACGGGTGCTTACGAGAACTTTGCGTACGGCGAGGTCTACTTCCGTTCGCGTGGTCGGATCCGTCTGCGGGAGTATGGTGTGGTGTCTGGCCTAACAGAATGGTACGATGTGCCACACAACGACCTTGCTAGCGTGGTAAGTGCTCCCATGTGCCGGTGATATACGAGTCAAACTCATGGGTATTATGTAGGGATGCGTGTATGTGTCTGGCGCATATCTGGTCTGTACGTGATTGCGCCGCATTGTCTATACTGGTAGCTTGGGAAGGCAGAACGTGAGGTCTCCTTCATGTTTGGCCCACAATACGGGTATCTGGTGCTGCCTTGAACAAGCAACAGTTTCGTGCCTGTGTATATGACCGATTCTGGTGTATATAGCGGAGATATTGAGGTGTGCAACGCCTATGCTCAAGCCCTCGCATTACATGCGCAAAGTGAACGATTGCTTCTGTTGCAATCCTCTTCGCCCTTTCCGTCAGTTCAGGTTAGGGTCCTTTGTGCTAAGGCCAGAGGATCTCCTTTTCGAAGACGGCGAGGGCAACCAAAGTGCTGCGGTTCATGTTGTCCCAGACGGTGAGTTGTCTGTTGAGAGCGGTGTTGTGCCTCAGGGGGTCAGCGAGCTTGCCACGGTCAGCTGAGGACCGAGGTCCAAGAGTGAAATCTTGCCTGGGCTGCTTTGCTCCGAGCTTGACTAGAGGAGCCGGACGTCTTTAGACAAGTTGAACAGGCGTGGCAGACAGTGTATAGATAACGCACGGGAGGGACGCGGATGTCAAGCTTTATGCTGCCAACGGCCGGGTGTGGATAAGAGGATGCTGTGGGTCATCAGCGAAATCCCGTCTGGCGTGTGAATTATACTTGGAGGACGGTAAGGCGTAGTGGCTAAAACCCAACCAAGCTACACGTGGTGCTGCAGCGGACAATGAGCTTTGTGTCTAGTATGTCCAGGACAGTTGGACAACGGGCTTATCCTAAGTACCTCAGATTTGGCACGCTAAAGTCGACGATGGTCGTTGCGAGGAGCTTGAGTAAGTTAGCTGAGGGAGGCTCGAGCGCTTTTTCTGGTAGTGCTTGAGTGCAAGCGCTTGAGACGGGCGTGAGGCGCCCTCGTGGCCTCCGTATGTTTGCTCCTCCTCCTCCTCCTCCTTTACCACGCACCATCATCATCATCATCCCAGACCACGGCCTTCACTGTGGGCACGTCTTTGAGCGGAATTGTGTTCCTCAGACATTAAGACGGGCGAAGCGATCCTCCGGTACAACGGATTGCAGGCACTCCCCAACGTCCCCGGCGACCGGCTGACAATCCCGAGTTCCAATCTCCTCGCACTGACGCTCACGTAGGCATGGCTGACCACTATGCAAGTGACCGAAGCAACTATGACTCCGGATTCTCGCACTCCGCTCTTGGAAAAGAACTCGTTGATCGTGTTCAATACGAAGCCCAAAGCGTCTTGACGCGATTGCGGGTTTCATCAGTGGACGATGGGTTCGTCGCTGCATGCAAAAGGACACTCATGATTGAGTTAGCAGAGGATATCAAGACACTCAAGTCCCTAGCGGCAAGGGCCGACGGCTATCCTGTCGAATACCTGGAGAGCGAAGCTGACATCGAGGCCGAGGAGGGTATTATCCCTCCCTCCGAACGTAAGAAGTCTCGTCGTGAGCTACGGATGTACTCCCCTCTGGTGAGAGTATCGCCACTTCAGCGGGTGCACATTGGCTGACGTTTGTACTGGTCGTAGGAACGAGTCTTGGAGCATATTGCGAGTTCGCCGTCGCTGGATGGGCAGGGCGCAGAACCCTTCAATCGCATTTTCCGCCGCCAGCGTGCAACCCCCACTCCTAATCAGTACCACACCCTCGGGTTTCCGAGATTTGCGCCAGACTTCTCCCTTCTTCGCGATCGTTCGTTCTTTCAACTGCCTCCAGCTCTCCAGAGGCGTTGGTGCGACCGCGATGGCTTCATCGAGGTGAAGTCATCGAGCCAGCAGCACCCATTCCCGACCGCCGACGGTGGCCAAGCGTCCACATTACTCACTCAGGCTGCGAACTACGCTCGCATGCATCTCTCCGCCCGACCGTTCTCTGTCTTTTCTATCAGCTTGCTCGTCTTCGGCTGTGACTTCTGTGTTTGCATCTTCGACCGACACGGAGTGATGGTTTCACCACGATACCACATGTGGGATGATCTCGACATCCTCATCCGCGTTGTCCGATCTCTCACGCGTGTCCTCGACGAGCATGAGGTCGGCATTGATCCTTCTGTTTCTCCTGCACCGCATACCATGCTGCTCGATGCCGCTCAGGCGTATATCGTGGATCCGATTGGCTCCGACCCTCGACGTTGGTGCACTCTGTGTGAGCCGATCTGGAGCTCGCTTTCGCTCTTCGGGCGCGGTACTACTGTATGGCGAGTGCGTGAGTTGGACGCGAATAATCAGCTTTGTGGTTCAGAGATGATCATGAAGACGAGTTGGCGCTCGAGTGATCGGGACTCGGAGTCATCTGTATACCACACCATTGAGGGGAGCCATCCTGGTCTTGCGAAGCATGTGGTTGGTGCGGACGTTACCTTTCCGGACAACAAGTACGCCCGCATCACCGCGCATGCTTTGCGTGGTACCACTCCTGGACCCAACAAGCCGACGTTAATCCTCCACCGTAGTGTCATTGAGACACTCGGACGACCAGTCTGGGAGTATCAAAGTGAACGTGAGCTTCTGGAAGGATTCATAGCTGCCCTGGAAGGTACGTGCTTCACCTATCTGCCCTAGCAGGCTCCTTATTACATACCACATGAATAGCGCATCAGTTCCTCGCAAAGCAGAAGATTCTTCATCGCGATATCAGCGCGGGGAACATATTGCTTGCGGAGGATCCGTTGAGACAAGGATCGGCGGGGTTCTTGACCGATCTTGACTTCGCACGGCTGGAGTCCGATGTAGAATTCAAGATCACGGAAACAGTCTCGCCGCCAAGGGGATATGGCGCAATCCCTTCCCATCTCCATGGGCCTTCCACACGGACGATTACCAAGTTTGGCGGCCAAAGGGGCGGCGAAATCACTGTAGGTTTATACTATGTCGAGTCCGCTCTTAGCTGATCTGCTCCTCAGGGCACCCTACATTTCTTGTCGCGCCGTCTCTTGCAAGCTATGCTCAGTGACAAGCCAACACCACCTACCGCGGCTGAAGACGACGTGGAGTCGTTTCTGTGGGTACTGGTGTATGCGATCTACCGCAGGATCTGCTTTCTCGACGTCGGTACTTCTCAGGCTGCAGAGCAGAAGACGCTGAGGCGCGCCTTCACTAAGTCCTTCGGAGGAAGAACGACCGAAGAAATCCTGGAAGCACGTTGTGTCGCCATATGGAACCTGACGGACGCCCCCCTTGTCATTCAACATGCATCTGCCCCCCTCCGAGTTCTCCTTCGTCAATTTAATTTCACAATGGTCGTTGCAGCAGAACGCTCATACGGTACTTTTACGCTCGACACGCCTCTATTCGTCAACGTCAACTCGGGCAATGCGGCGTTCACTCATGAGAGTTTTCTCGGTGCGCTGAAGAGCGTCTTGAGTCAGCTTCGCGACCATCCCGAGCTAGATCATAGATTCGACTAGGTCTCGCCCTGTGCTGTACTCGACGTAACTCTTGTACGCTGACTCGAATCATGAATCTACTCTGCCTTACCAACCTCCTGCTATGCTATTGTTCACGCGCACTGACATTGCTTAGGTTGCGCCCCATCGTGTGATTAGTAAACGCGGACCCATTGAGCTGCGCGCTTGAAGCTCGAGGGGCTACTCTGCAGGGCTAACTCACCATACACTATAGACACATCGTACTAAGAAGACGAGTTACAAAAGGACAAGTAAATCTGGGTATCATCACATTACACGCATTTTGATCATCATAACAAGCCATGTGAAATAGGCAGGACTCGCATTCCGGGCTGAGCGCTGAGTGGCTGAGTCGCAGGGCGGGCTGGTAGGGACTGCTTGGCTCATGGCCTCACACCGTCTGCGGCTGTGGCTGCGGCTCAGAGTGAATACTGAGGGTAGTGGGGCTACGGAACTCGTCGTTCACGATCGGAGCCGGCTTGGTCTCCTCGAACCGTTCGTTGGACTCCATCCTCGTGTGCACATCATGTAGCGCGGTGTCGGACGTGCCCGTCGGCGGTCCCTGCGAGGAGAAACAGCTTCATCAGCTCAACAACGAGAACCTGACAGGGGGTGTTTTACGTACCGCTGCAACACTCCAGCGATCGATAGTCGGGAACGTGACGCGTGGCATGGCACCGGGAGGCACAGCGCCCGTCGCACCGTAGATGGCGGTGGACGCGCCGTTGCCTTGCTGCGTGAGCGCCACTCGGGAGTTCAGCCTGCAGGAAGATGAGATTTCGACCGGTCGTTATTAGCCTGACGAGTACTGGGATCGGGCAGGAAGTATGGACTGCTTACGCTGCGAAGAGAGATGTCGCGTATACTGGCATACTATCAGCGACTGGTCCACTGCGGCGGTTTATAGACTCGGAGGTACGTACGCTTCGAAGCGACGATATTGATCCCGACGTAGATGAGGTTGTTTGCTTGAATGAGGGCCTATCATTATGTTGAGTGGTGAAACAAAGCGCCCCAGATGCAAATTAGAGCCTTACGAATAAGAATGCAAGCGTATTGAACACGCTGTGTTCCGCAAGAGCAAGTTGTCATTCATCATTCATCGCTTGAACTTTGCGGGTCAACAGACCTTGTCAAGAGACCTGCGGCAGTGCCGGAAGAAGCATCACGTCAGTCAATCCATTGAGGATATCCATGATTGAAGGAAGCGTGACGATCTTACCCGTGGTGATCGCATAGAGGATGAGCACGTCAACTACCGAATCGGTTCTTTCGTATGTCGATCGTTCAGCGTCGCAATGGTGCATTGGAAAACATAGCTGACGAACCTTCGTACGCCGGTACGGCTTTGGCGGAGACAAAGGATGAGGACGGTCGTGAGAATGCCATCGGCAGCCAGTGCCACTCCGAAGCCGACGGAGATCAGCCACTGGGGTGGGGGATATGGACGCTACTTCAGCAGTGCGTTGGTTAGATAGTAGATGAATATGCATACGGTAACGTGCTCGTATTTGGCGAACGTCGGTTGAATGAAGCTAGAGGGTGCAGTCAGAACAATCACAAGTCCGAGCCAGCCTAGGTTGATACTCACGCTTCGGCTGTAGCGGCTGCGCGACACAATGGGGTTCATGTAAACGTGAGATACCATAATGGGATTGAAGCACACGCACCGGCAGAGAATGCTATGAGCAGGCCAGCGGTTGTCGGAAACAATCAGGCATCGGCGTATCAGGAGTGGAGGGCACAAACTAACCCAATTCTGTGATAAGTAGGACAATCTATGATCTTCTGTTAAGCATGCCGTGTCGATTGACGAGCGGAGGTTCATGTATGACGTACGACGATGATCACGATGAAAGTATAGCGACGCCCAACTGTGTGGAAAGTTAATGCGTACTAAGGAAACAACCGCAAGTATTCAGCCGCACGTAGATGATAGACCCGACGGACGAAGAATCTGTTAAGAGGTTAAGGTATGGTCACCGGGTGAGGTAGTAGCTGAAGTGGCCCACGTTTGACAGGCTATAATTGTGACACCCTACAGCGAGGGAGAAAAGCGTCGCCGCATCGATTACCTATTGAACTAAAGCAATATTCTGGTTGACTTACCGCTGATATAGGAAGCATCTTGTCATAAGAGGCAGTTAGCGATCTGCAATCAGAGCGATATGCGATGCTGATTATTCCTCACATCGATCGACCTAATACAAATGAGTCGGAAGTGAGCATACTCGTGCAAAGTATTCCATCCTAGACTGACGACGTACCATGAACCGGCGAGCAGCGCCAAAGGGTCGAAGTAGTTGGCGGCCAAGTAATAGTAGCTGAAATAGTGTCAAACCTGTGCTACGCCCTTGTGAACTCCGGACGTACCTCATGTGCATACAGAGGACGGTATGGAATGTCTCGAGTATGCTGTAAATGTAGAGTTAGTCACCGGACTGGAAAGGTAGTCGCACTAGTATTCACAGTACAGCAACAACCTGCAAGCCAAGTCCATGATGGGCGACAAGCAAGCGAGTTAGACGCATAGACGTACCACCGCTTTGAGGAAGAGCTGGTCCGTAGGAAATAGGCGTGCGTAGCGGTATGCTTGATGCAGATTGAAGCCATACATCCTGAACGACCCCAGTTAGGGGGCTATATCTCAGAAGGATGATAATGAAGTCGCTTACATTAGGCCGAAATAGCTTCCGAGGAGTACAGCGCCATAGGTGCTGTTGAGAGACGGCACCGCCGGAAAGAGGGAGCCTGAGCTAGGGGATGAAGATGGGAAGACGCTCATCTTCGCAACCGTCGGGGGAGGATTGCGATGTCGGTGAAGCTCACACCCAGGGTAATATAAGGATGGAGGGGCCTAGTAGGTTCGGCCGGAATGCGAACTCAAACCCTGCCGACAGCTGGTCTTGAATTTGCAGTCACGTTCTTCCGGTGAGGAAGTTCAGTAGTATAGTTGTCCCGCACGCCACCATTTGATCCTACCAGTGACAGCGTCAGAATTTTTGCGGTTCGTGTACTGCAAGATGATAATCAGCAGCGAAGCTTCGCATTCTCCTGAACTGATCTTACCTGCCAGCCTGAGTGCATCAGTGCTAACTCGCTACCACAGCTCGGAACTGAGTAGCTTCTTGATAGAAGAGAATTTGTCGTACAGATAGCGCATAAGAGACATGTCGTTGAGTCCTGGGATTATATTTGGTGGCCGAAGGGAAGACAGGCACACTGGCAGAACTAGCTATACGTAGGTCAGCACTTCAGGGCTACTGCGCCGATGACTGACCTGCATCGACAGCATTCCTGTCATTCAGTGTGGACGTCTTGATCTAAGTTTGGCTCCGTGTGGGATTACCCGAGGCCCTAGGAGGTGGTCACCAGGTGTACATGGCTGCTGTTCCTTGATAGAAGTTGCTAGCATTCATGGCTTTTTCTACGAGACCTGATACATGGACGAGCATCATGATGAAAGGTCCACGGCTGCAGCTCGCCTCAGTAGTACAGCCTAAGAAGAGGACAGTGGTACTTGCCTGTAACGTAGTATCTCAGGTGGCCCAGTACGCGCTTATCGGCTTATGGGCGCTAGCGTGAAACGCAGAAATAGACGCTCGCATTCCGGTGCAACCTACCACCACCTGCCATTCCGAACTTGGTGACTAGCGACCGTGGCCTTCTTTACTAGACATACAGCGTTGTGCATACAAATGAAAGAATACGCAGCCATCTGGTAATTGGAAGACAAAGCCCTCTTGGAGGCTCGTGCAGGTCGCCATTGTGAGTCTGGCACAACTCCACGAAACTCGTGCCCATCGCCCCCGAACGTTCAAGCTTCATCCCTTGGGACGGTCACACGAGGCGCTTCCACTTGTCGAACAAGATGCGCCCATAGTTATTGGAGCGGCGTATCTCTGTGATAGGTGCCTTCGAACACAACTCTACCCGGGCGATATCATGGGAAATTCAATGATTATCAATTGAATGCTTCCAAACGATCCCACGATGCGCCCTTCTCTGGTTGAAGCGTCTCAAGCCACGCTTGTGCCTCAACCTTGCTGGTGGCGTCCTCTCGCAACCCACCCACAGCTTGTACATCCTCGTCTCACAACCACCCTGGTGCAACGTACGTAGAGGGCAGCTCATTGTTGTCAGGTCGGTTGTCAGGATTACTGATACACACTGGCCCATGCTAGAATGTTCCTCAAGGCTCTGATCACCGTCTGTTGTGGAATACTCTTCGGCGCAGCTGTAACGCCTCCACAGCCTGCCGCGAAAGGTGCTGTGAAGGTGTACAAAGGCCAACCCATCGAGTACATCATACGCTGGTTCGCATACTTCGTTCGAGTACGTCCGTCGTAACGTACAGGGATGATTCATACTGACCGATGGTCTCTAGACGGTGGTGTCGTCTGCGTTTCTGGCGTTTGGTGCAACCATCGCCGCAGCCAGCATTCCGTCCAGTCGTCTCAAACCATATCTTCCCATCCTCTGTCCGAAAGGCGCAGACACTTCGTGGACTCTTGCGGCCACAATGTCTCCGAGATTCATCTTCGGGGCGGTCATCGTCATCTTCGGTGGTGCTCTCCGTCTCTGGTCTTTCCGCGTCCTCGGCCCCCTCTTCACATTCGAGGTCGTGATCCACAAAGACCACCGCATCATCAAGTCGGGACCCTATGCTTTCATCCGCCACCCTGCATACCTCGGCATGATCGCCCTCACCGTCGGCGTCCACCTCATGCAGTTCGGCGCCAACGGCTACGTGACGGTCTGCGACCTCATCCATTCCCCTGCCGCCGTATTTGTGTACATGTGGTGGCCGGGCTCGGTGTTTGTGATCGTGTCTATGCTTGTGCGCTGTGCGGCGGAGGACGTGCAGCTGGAGAAGCATTTCGGAGACGAATGGCACCGATACCGCACGGAGGTGCCGTATGGTCTGCTGCCCTTTGTCTACTGACTGGCCTGTCCTCATTCTGCATGCGTCTTGAGGTGAATCTGTTCTCGTGTAAAGATCTCTTTATCTCTCTTGACAGCGCTGAGAACGAACGCACTAGGATTTACTCGAATGCTATCTCAGTATCATACTATCACGCTTGTTAAAGCCCAACCTGCGTCCGGGTCTCACCGCCACGGGACGCTCTCAGAGTAGTGCAGATATCTAAGGTCCAAACCCCGCTTACCCCGCGATTACGTCCAGTACAAGCACGGAGCGTGTTGTACACGTCATCGCAATACCGTTATTATTCTGTATGCAGCAAGTTCGCGTATCGCATAGGGAGCAAAGAGGAGGCGAATAGGCCGCGATCGGGTTGCGCAAACGGCCACTAGTGCAGCTGAACGACCTCCGCTCCGAGTCTATACACGCTGCTTGTCGATTAGAGTCACTGTGATCATTTCCATGTACTCATACCTCATGCCAGTGCGCAGCGATAGTGACGTTCACCTGTCTGCATACTGCAGGGTAGAAAATACGTGTCGAAGGATTTCTCGGGAGCATGGGGCATATATAATTGCGTGCTAGCCTCACCTCAATCTCGACACCCCCAGCCTCCCGACACCCCACACCACGCGTAGGGACTATATTGTACTGTCGATATCCACACTTGGAAGTGCCTACAGTAAGTTTCACAACCTATCCTATGTAGGAGCGTCAGAGTGCTAACTTGTGGCGTACTTGGTCCGCGTCGACGAACTCCCACACTATGGGACCAAACACGGGTGAAAAGCACTGGTGTGCCCGGTGAAAAAGCAATTTCACCTCCCGCGGTGGTGATTCCATGCAAGTGGTGATTCTCGGATAATTTAACCACTAGATAATACCCTCGTTAGGTAGTGAATTTAGCTACGAAAATCTTGACGGCAAGAGACCCGCCGCAAGGAGGTGATTTTCACTGACAGAGGCCTGTTGATTTTCAAGATATCACAGACAATGCCCCGATATTGATGACTAGTCTCTACATACCGCTCATACGAAAATACAATGTGGGTGGGTCTTGTTTGGACCATTGAAGAGTTGTGAGCAGCGGGTACTGAGAGGGCCATTTTGTCACAATTTCGCGAAGTCGCGAGCGCTTCCTCTATGCCAGCGCTTATCGCTTTATCAGACCTGCTCGCGGCGGCGCCCATCGATGTCGCTTTATTCTTGACCACCATCTATCTCAACATTGAGACTGGCAATGGTACGCCTTTGAACTTTTACCCCTCGTAATCTAACTGGTGCCTACTTGCATGCAAGATAGCTTATGCACTTCTCCTATTCACAGGCCCTCGTACTTCACAGGTCTGCGTAGGTAGGGTGGCGCCTGGCGGGGCAATCATCAGGTATACGCACCAGGTAAGTACTCTCTCATTCAGCCTGTTGCTTCCCTCAAGGTGCGTAGTGACTCCATGAATCGTCGGCACCAGTCTCAGCTCCGAGAGGGTGAGTGTGTCTCAACTCCGGTAAAAGTTCTTGCCCCCTTTCTCTTATGTCCCTCGATATCTACGGGCTCTATGTATATAGTAGTATCAGCTGTACATGACATCCAATATATCATATGTTGTTGCTAGCAAACCAACGTGCCGTACAATGGAACAAACATACATCATAATCACCTGCATACCATTGAGAAATCAACACCGCTCCGG
The DNA here is from genome assembly GCA_022385745.1 of Cubamyces sp. BRFM 1775. Lineage (NCBI taxonomy): Eukaryota > Fungi > Basidiomycota > Agaricomycetes > Polyporales > Polyporaceae > Cubamyces > Cubamyces sp. BRFM 1775. The sequence goes on along the minus strand of MU278691.1, from coordinate 1,812 downwards.
GTGATTTAGCTTGGTAAGGATGCCCACGTCAGGGGGCGATTCCGACCCTCTAAAATGACCAGGAAGACAACCGTTGAAAACAGACATTTAGACCGTAAATATCACCTCCTGGAAACGGCAGCGTGGCTGGTGAATTTCCTGTCATAGTCGGTAATTTCGCCACCTGTACCGATGATTTCACGCGCCTACTAGGGGGTGATTTTCACCCGGTTCCAGGTCCACAGTGCCATAGATGACGATCAAGTTCAATCAACTCTTCCCAGGTGGCGAGTGTATGGACAAAGTTCAAGCATCCATAGAACACCAGGTCGATCGCGGGAGCGAGTTCGACGCTATGGCCATGTCCCCGCACAACGGAGACTTCGTCATCATCTGCCGTGACTTCCATACGACCCCCATGGACGGCCGGCACCATATTACTGCGGATGTCTACATGGTGAGCACCTTGGTGGATGCTACGCTATAGCTGGACGGATATACTCACATGATCGCCTTGTGCACAGCAACGCGAACAGATTGGAACGACCAATATCTACGAGGATGGAAGTGCCGCCATGTTCCCGACCGGCGCTGATAGATTGAAACGCGAGACACAGAGTGATGGATATAGTGTTGCTCATCTGGTGATAGTGGGACAATTGAGGGGAGAGGATGTAGGTGTTTAATGAGGCAGGGCGTTCATAGCTGTGTACGGGGTTCATCTTGATGAGAGGTGGTCATACTTTTGGGACACATGATCAACTTGATGATGCGAGCGAGATGTAGCCACAGCGGGAGGAAAGACGATGTTGTGATTGATGGTCGGGAAAGGGTATTGTACATTGCTGTATGGTCTGTTGTGGGGCTGCTTTGTTCCGAGCCTGCATGAACTTGAGGAGTCGGAGGAGGTCTATCAGACATAGTGAGCAAACGGAGAGAACAGCGTATAGCCGACTCACGAAAGAGGAACAGGTGTTGAGCTTGATGCTTACGGGTTGTGGGTGAGAGGGCGCTCTGAGGTGTCCTGACTCTTGGCTTGAACCTAACGGATTAAGTTGAAACCGAGATGATTGCTGACGCTGCAGCGGACAATGGACGATGTGTCCGCCGTAGTGCGCAGACCGTTAGCATGTTGATGAGTTCAGTTTAATCGCACTACCGTCAACGGTGGCGGTTAGTTAGAGACTTCAAGACACAGCATTCCAGCGCCCTGCAAAACGATAGATAGTGGCCAAAAATGCTCCTTGGGGAATTTCGAGATCCGAGCCCGATCCTCTCCCAATCCGGTCATATAAGCGCTTGTCCAGCATCTACAACTCAGCGTTCAACAAGTCAGATGCGCAACCTCTGTAGCATTCTCTAGCATTGACATGGGGGTGAGTGTTTGTTCTTTGGGGTCTCAAGCAATGTGCCTCCAAGGCATGGCAAGAGAGAGGTAAGAGTACTATCAGAGCACAGGACCTGTTATGCTTTCAAGCGTGACTCTTAAACTATCAAGCCTCAAGACGTCAATGAATAGAGAGCTTGTGATCTATTCAACTACTAGCCCTAGCTTGTCGAAGATAAGCGCGTAGTAATGTTTACAGTGAAAGCGAGTTAACGAGCTAAACCGAAGTCGTAATTCGCGAAGAGACTGAAAGCTGAGGGTCGCTCTGTGGCATCGCCTCTTATATACATGTATGAGAGCCTTGTGGCAGAATGTTCTAGCGTAAACAGGGACTTTCTAGTACGTCGTAGTCAGTGCTAGTTGAACCTAGTACCACTGTGGCAGTGCTGCTGTGCACTGCGAGCGGCTGCACAGAAGTGACTGTGCATCTCTATATGGTAAGTATA
>MU278690.1:0-23625 GCA_022385745.1 Cubamyces sp. BRFM 1775 | reverse complement strand
TGGTTCCGGAACGCTGAAATTCAAGCGGCGCTAGCCTGAGATTCCAACGCACATCACCCACCCTGGAATCCACGCGCGAGATGTTCAGCCGTGTACATGAGGGGGAGGCGATGGTACCGAGATTTTGAGGCCCCGTGTAGGTGCTGACGATAAGGCAAGAGACGAGTGTTCAGCTCAGTCATCTTATCAAAATCAGTCGGCAAGCCGACATCTCGGACCCGGACACTCACCATGATCCGATTGACCATAAGTACATATCAACTGTTGGCGCGATTGGGAAGAATTTGAAGGACACCGGCAGCCGGTGGTCCGAGTGGCATTAGTAGGTATGGGTATGTTGGGCGTGGGGACCCGAGGCGTGGAATCGAACAAGTATAGGCGAGACTCCCGGAGCTATCGCTTCGGGATGCCGATGAAGGAAGAAGTCCAAGTCCAAGTCAAATCAGTTCAAAGAAACCGGTCTCACAAGTGCGAAGAGATAGGCTGAGCACCGATAGGTAGCCTCAATCTTCGAGAAACTTGTCACACAATATCAGGTTGTCCGCGTGATACTCATTGAATAAGGTGGCCCACAAGAATCTGTCGTCGCACATGGACAATGAAGCGCTCAGATATGTAAGGGAGGGGGCTCTTCCAACGTGTGCTCCAGTTGCGCTATTTCTTCTTCATAAAACCGTTCAAGGGCCTCCTTGTCCGAGCAGAACTTGTGGAGCTTGAGACGAATTTCTTCGGCGGCAGCGGCGGGCCGCTGGTACTTGAGAGCCGTCCCGATGCGTCCAGGTGCCATGAGGCGGTTGGTGAGAAAGAGATATCCCTGGGAACCCCCTAAGACCTGGATGAATGCGACACCTGATCGGTGGACCCATTGCGAATATTTGAACGGGGAGCGCCGATACGAGTAAACCACGTCGACTTGATTTGGATAGTGACTTGCCGCTTCGATATCTAGGACGAAGCCCCACTTGCGCAGCAATGCGGACTCGAAGTAATGCGTTGCTTGGGAGCCCTCTGGGACGCGCCTCTGAAGATCTGAGATGTCGGGAGGAGGGGCGGCCAGAGGGATAGGGAAACAAGATTGGAAAGGGTTCTTCTCGCGAACGTCGCAAATTTGGTCGACGTATGATTCCACGAGCTTCAGGCCGTATCTGCCTATCGTCGTGCTCCACTGCTGAAGTAGGTCTTCGATACACCGCGCCGTCGTCCCGATCCAATGAAATTCGAAGTGGAAACAGGTCGCAGGATTGTGAATGATGTCGTGATGCAGGACTACCGACTCCGCTTGGTCGCTGCGCTGTAAATGCAGACATTTGTAAGTTTGGGTTCTAGCAAATTGGACGCGCACGTACCTCTCTGGGGTCAACGTCAATGATCATGCTCTGGCTGAAAATGAGGCGCTTCTTCGTCTTCTTCCCGGAAGCCGTCCGCGGCGAGTTCAAACCTCGCGCGTTCACATCTTCATGTTTCACGGGACGTGAGAACCATCCTCCTCTCGGAGTGACTGGTACAATATACTCGCCGCGTAAGACGTAAAAGTAATGCCTGCGTACGCCCGTCAGTCCTGTGGGAGCAACTAAAAAAAATTAAAGAAAAAAAGTACGCACCCATCTAGGAACCCGTGCGTCCCTCTACAGTGATCGAATAGGCCTTGCTCCATGAGTTTCGCGCCCCATTCGGTCGCCTGCTCCCGGTTGGAAATATCCCGGAACTCCCGCACTAGCCAAGACACGAACTGGGTCCCGGTGAACGAGTTCGCATACCTCCTCCCATGCCAGCTATGCTCCTTGATCGGGACGCCGTCGTCCTCACGCATGGCCTTGGCAATCGCGGCAAGCGAGAGGTCGCTGATGTCCTTTTCGCTCTTGACCTTCTTCTTGAGCGGCCCGGACGCATGGATCTCGTCCAGCTGCGCCGTGATCGACTCATCTTGGACGCATTGTGCGGGACCCAGGTCGGTGGGGATGAACCGCACCGGTGGAGGCGGATTTGGGTCGTCTTTCGAATGCCAGCGCACCTTTGAGAAGCAGTCGGCTAGCTTGTCCATGCCGAGCAGCCTTATCTCTTCCTCGTTCAGCTTCTCGCTTGCCGGCCCGACGCTCATATGGGGCGATTCGTCGGTTGGAATGACAACGAAACGCGTCCGCCAGTATCTGAGCGATTCGCTGAACTGGTTCTCGTACCCAGCTACCAGCATGTCAAGCCTTCCACTTAGTCAGTACTGATCACGACCGCCGAGATGCCTTGGTGACAACTTACCGGTTCCACCCATAGTTCTCCATCCCATGGGAGCTAAACGATGTCTTCAACTCCGTATACCCCTCGCCAAGCTTCGGCCAGATCAAGAACTGATAGTCGAACGGCTTCGTCGGTGGCATCCGCCGCACGTATCGCTGTACCTTGATCGAGTCCCCGCTGTACATGATATGGTGGATCTCGTTGCTCATGCTCAAGTACACCGAGTCGCTCGCCGACCGCAGCACGTCCGCAGCACCGATCGGCCTGGTGCTGGCGTTATCGTCTCCAGCATACGACTTGGTCCGGCGCAGAGAGTTGAGCACGTCGGCCTCCTTGTCGGCGTTCTGTTTGGATGACCGAAGGACAAACTGGAAGCCCTGGGCTAGACGAAGGGCGACCATACCCCGCATCACGGCCAGGCCCCATGCGCGCCTCACTTCATCGGCGCTTCCGTTCACAGGAGGGAACTTGACCAGGAAGGAGTGCATCTCGGGAGGGTCGATGACGAAGTCGTAAGAAAACACGCCGTATGACGTTTCGAGTTCGTGGATGGACGGGAAGTGCTCGACTGTCAGGGGCAGGCACAAGGGGTTCACCATCGCTTGCCACTTGATTTCGTGCTTGGTGAGAGGTTGCGGGAACGCGTGCTGCCACCTGCGAGCCAGAGAGGCCTGCGCGTACGGAACTGCTGCATGCGGTTTCCATGGGAGGATCTCAATTGTGAGGTTGGTGGGTAGAATAGGAAGATTGGCGACGCTGCTTAGCGTGCCACGGCGTTTGCTGAGGATATCGTCTCGGGGCGGTGTACCCACCGGAGAATGTCGTGTGAGTGAGCCCCGGTGCGGCACAGGGAGGTCGTCGCCATCGTTGCGCCTCCGAATCGGTCGAGCAGCAGAGCCGCTCTTGATCGCTACGGGTTGAGGCGACCGAGCGACCGCTGCTTTTGCGAGATTGGTCGTCGAGGATGAGGGTGACAATGGAGGCGTCACACCCGAGGCGGAGATAGGGGACGTCTGCGGTTGGCTCAGCCCGGCGCGGAATGGGTTGAGTAGCCAGGCCGGAGCGTATTTGGACAGTCCGGATGCCCGAGAGGCGCTCTCCCGGTGTGACTGGCCTGTTGGCGTCCTGGCTCCGGTCGACAGCGTGCTTCGTTGAGAACGGCTGGAGCGGACAGACAAGATCGACGACTGTGATGGGGAGGTACTCAGAGCGCCCCCAGATATCGTCACGGAAAGCCTATGTTCCCTATCCATGGGGCCGCGACTCATCGGAAGACCTCGTATAGGTGGTTTGGGGCTCTCCTCGATTGGGGAGATACGGGACGGCTCCGTCGTACGCACAATAGACGAGCGCTTGAGCTCACTTGCACGCCACGAGGAGCTGAGGGTTGGCGCGCTTCCGTTGGAAGATAGGGAGTTGCGCATTGCGGACTGAGGGTTGACATCTTCCCTGATGGTGAAGACGTCCATGTCGAACTGGTCAGCGTCTTCCGGAGAGATGAGAGCCGCTCGTCGTTCGAGCAAGTCAGAATTGGAGAAGCCGTACTCCGAGATGTCTGATACAGATTCCTCGGAAGACAGTTCGCCGTGCCCAGGGTCGGGCAGGTACGGTATCTCGATGCTAGACAGGACGTCGTGGTCTAGAAGCCCAAGCATCTCGATCTCGTGCATCTTCGCGCGGGCGACGAACCTAGTTAGAGAGCTCAGCATTGGCATGTGCGCATATAGCAAGTGAGTAACATGCCTGTCCTTGCGGAACGGCAGATCCATCTGTCGATCCCAGAAGGAGATCGTCATCCAGAATGGCTCCCACCACAGCGTCTTCAACTCTCTTTTGTCGCCCAGGCTATCCCCGCTGGAGTCGTTCTCTCCACTCCACAGAGGATCTAAAGCGCGCGGACCAACTTTGCCGATCTCTGTGCGGGTCTCCGGGTCTACACCCTTGAAGCAGAAGATCGGTGTCTGGTGCAGAGGAGGCTTTGCCAGAGAGACCAGATGCAATGGGAAACCCTGGTCCAGCATTCGCGTCGTTGTGAGACGAAGTAGTTGCTTTGAGACGCGGAAGTATCCTGTACCCGGAGTGATAACGATCGTCGATGAGCCCGTATAGGAGAGCGAGCGGTCGATGTAGTGCGTCTCCGTTGGGTTTAGCGCGAGGTTCAGAGCCTCAAGGAGAGGCCCGTCGTGCGCATGAGAAATTTGACCCACAAGCCTTACGTGATCGGGGGTGTGTGGGCCGTCAGGGGAGGTCATGCACGCGCGGTGATAATGGTGCGCAAGGAGGATGTCGCGCTGGAACGCCCAAAAGGAGTCCTTCAGGCTCACGAGCGTCGGTTTCCAGTCATATAGCACCTCGAGGTCGGTGATGACTTTGAAGAAGTCTTTGTACCACCGGCCTTCATCGTCACGACGCAGGGGTCCAGCAGCGTAGTCGATCTCGGAGTGGTCGTAGTACACTCTTGAGATCAATACGATGGTCACGATGTGATTCGTAGCTGATACGCTCCATTTAGCAAAGAGAGCGGGGAGAAATGAGTGTACGATCTTCTCGTTATATCGCTCTCCGTCTCCCGCGAACTCCCACAGCTCGCGGCACACTTGGATCAAGATTGTCACCTTGGCCGAGAGAGACCGATAAATCACCTTGGTAGCCGGGGAGACGTATGCCGCTGAGACCTATATGCCATTGAGCATACGGTGCATGGAGATTGTTGGCAACGTCACCTTCTTCCCGCCAACATACAATCCATGAACTTTTGCAGCAATGACGCCAATGAAGGAAATTTGCTGGTCGACATAGAGACACTGCCCAACCTGATCCCGCCCCAGACGCCACATGTCGTTGCGACCGAGGTACTGGTCTTGGAAGACAAACTCGACATACTCTGCAGTGTATCGTTCTTTTTCCACCTGCTTAGAAGTTAGATTTTAGTTGGAAACCGCAGTGACCGAAACGTACTTTTGTAAGTGTCACTTCACCGGAGTTGCGCAACCCGAACTTCTCCAAGACTGGTCTCGGAAGAGATATCTGGAAGCTAAAGTTCGGACGATCCGTGGAAGATGTCTTGGCGTGCAACATACCTGTAGCTGGTGCTTCAGAAAAGGGTCCTCCGGAGGCACAACGAATAAGAATCCAGGGGCATGTTCAGGCAGCGAAGAGGCGATGCAGACCAAGTCCCCTTCTGCGACCCCCGGCCAATGTTTGTGATTTAGCTTCACTCCGCCCGGTCCGTCGTTCACCCAGACAGTGAGATTCTGCGAATCTCCGATCTTGAGTGGCGGGGCTTGTACTAGCACAGGGACGGCAGGTAAAGTAGCAGACATGGGGTAACCACCGAAGATAGACTGCACGGTGTTCGAGCGTCTTCGCCCAGTGGAAGGAGCTAGAGACTCGGCGCGCGACATTGCGTGGATATGATCAAGTGCCAGAGTTTGCTGCCTGCAGAGTTACCGTGTTCTTAGGTTGTTCTTAGGAGACTGGCCTGATGATACGTAGAATCTGGGGTTCGGGGCGGCTCTATGGCAAGCAGCCGGCGTATGATGCACGTATGCACGTAGTCCTTGGTGCGGGCGTTCGAGAATGTGCCGTAAGCTCCAACGCAGGCAAGGAAATCCAAGCCCCAGCGCTGTAGGTCTGCATGCAAGGCGTAGCGGCAGCGAGCGATGATCCAGACGCAGAGGCGGTGAGTTTTATGAGGGAGCTAGCGGCTAGAGCCGAGCGAGGAGGTGAAAGCCTGGAGGTCAGAGTGCATACGAGAGCGTCAAGCGATGCACAGCCACCGCGGTCTGAAGACTGATGGCACTTGACTCGGCAAAGACCGAGAGCGGGCCCTCCTGCCAAGTTGTGACGCCTCCGAAAGACACAAGATTACACATCCAGACAACCAACTATCACATAGAATCGAACATCTTGCAAAGTACATCAAGTACACATCCATCATAAATTCCGAACCCAACGCGTCTGCTTGTACCACTAGTACCACCTCAACTCGAATCGAGGACACAAAGTGCATCTGTACTTCAACGAAATGGTTGCACTGACGTTGGGCTGTTCTATCAAGCCGGTGCGTTGGTGAGTTGCGCTCTTCGAGACACATTTTAGTACTATCACTGATGCTGCTGCTGTACGTATAACTCACGTGTCGTCAACCTTGACCACATCACTGATACCGAAGGTGGCTGTCGTATCGAGGAAGCGTAGCGTGAGTCTCAACTATCACCACAATTCATCAGTGTACTCCGTACAATAAGCTCGATGACTTTATGGACATACGCCTGTGGTGCTTTCCACCTGCGCCACCATGCGGCCGACATAGACTGCATTACCCGTATTGTAACTGTAAAGACCCTAACGATCGACCGAGATGCGAAACATTTGAGTGGGTCAAGTCGGAATGCGCATAGCTGCGGTAATGATACTTACACCGCGGGATGAAACCCAATTGGCTGAACTGCCTCCTTGACCAAGGGGTACAACCGTACGCTTCGGAGCCTGGTGGTGACCGAGCGTTGAACACAGTGACATGAGTAGATCATAGACAATGTGGCGCACCATGCTTGTAGTCAGATACGGGGCTGCGACAAAGTTAGATGGCTGGATGTTGCTGAAGAACTTGTGTAGAAGAGAAAGTCAGGCCTAGGACTGTAGTCGGAGCACGGTGCATGCACTCAGCAATTTGTTCCTGCTTTTATACATGCAGATGTTGGGTGAGACGCCCCAGGATGCCATGGACTGGTCATGACATGAGGCAGCCAAACGAAGCATGATCTCCGCTTGCGATAGGCAAGGATTCATGCATAACACCTTCGCTTTTGGGCACTTGAGGCGTCCTGCAGCATGGGATGAGGGCGCTCATCCGACTGTCGGAGCATATGGTAGTGTGCCGTGTTAGTGGTTTTGCAAGGACACCCTGATTTCTTGCCAAAACGGATTAGCGTAGTAGTTCGGTGTCGATAATATCAGCGCAGATCTCACCTTGTGCCCGAGCGTCCTTCTTGGAGCTGCCTTAGGGGTCTACTGAGATGGCAGTTCTAGTCAGATCTCTGCAGGAGATGTCCATTCACGGCTATAATTGGGGGTACGGCCTTGAACTTCCTGTTTGAGTCTATGTTGTTGCGCTGCCGTGTTCACAATTGTAACCTTGTGCCTTGTGTCTCCATGTCGTCGGCTGTGCACCCACATGAAACGTGGACGGGACCTATGCGGCACAAATGAAGTCATCCGAGCACAGCAATACTGCATGAGCCCGCGTTTGTGGAAGTAATCGAAGAGAGGCCACTAAACAGCAGCCTCCGTAGCCACACGGCTTTCCGAGCCGTCGGTACCCGGAGGCAGCCGCCACTCCAGAAGAGTGTTCGGCAGCTAAAACGGCTGTTAGCGTCTCATAAGAACACGCAACATAAGATCAGTACTTGTTCGCGTACTGCACGACGTCCCCAACCCTCTTCATGTCGCGGGGGGTATCTCTTGCGTAAACGGAATAACAAAGCGTTCCTAAAGCACATGCGAATGTAGCAGTAGCGGTAATGCCTCCTGGGACAGACTTGAGCGGCATGTGGCTAGGAAGACGTGTTAGCTGGAGCTCGTTAGATCACAGTCTGGGAAGGTGGATGGACAAGAACATAACACACATTCAGTTGGGCCGACCTCTGAGTCACCAGGAGACTGGCACTTAGTGCAATACGGACTCGAGTCGAAGACGTTCGGCAGACGCCTCTATGCTCTGCGGCTGGCTACAGCCGGCCACCCGGATCCCAAGTACAGCAATGATCCGTACTGGCTGGACTTAGGGCGATCCCAAAGATTCCCAAGGACGCACAATTTAACGGCATGGGCGTTGGCGCTGAACTCTGAAGCGGCCTCCGACAGTTTGGCTGTGTTGCGAAGTGATCTTCGAGGCTACTACATGTAGACTGTGATCGGTATGGGTCTGGAGCCCGAGAGACAACTCACCTGACGTTTGCCACAGCCCGATGCATTCGTTTGATTCATTTGCACACACCGCGCCTGTCTGTATCAGCGGCGCTGGCATCCTGCGAGGATATGTTGCGCCACCATTCATAGTACATATGTATTGTGTTGGATACGCTCATCAGCCAAGGTGACTTATCCTCATGACGATCGGTGGTAACTACAACATAGCTTGGCATCCATCAGAAATTCTGCGTAAGGCCCACCTATACATGCAATCAGATCAGCGGCGATGAGAACAACAAAACAAGTAATATTCCGTACGTGCTAAGGCGCGCCGCGGGCCTCTGGGGGCCTCTGCCAGTCGTTCTTTCACGAGTTTCACATGGGGATACGGCAAGGGGCGATGCTTCTAAGCCGCATGCTCGACTACGTTTTACGGAAAGTGATGATTCAAAAAATCAGGACTTACTCAAAAGTCCTGATAGCAGTATTAGTAGTACGGCCGCTGACTGGGGTCAGGCCAGATTCTTAGCACTAGTATCTGCGGTCAGCCGGGGACCTGGTACCGCGTTACCGCCTATTGTACCTACCCGTTTAAAGGTATGCGTCTGCACAGTACGTCAGACGAGCCGTGCTGGCCCACGTTGCATTTGTGGGTCTGTAAGAGCGTTGTCCACGGCTTGTGCGCCGGGTGCATGAAGCAAGTCGCCCGCTCGAGTAAGTCGGTGGGGAACATCATATCTGAAGCATATGATCCAACTCAGTGGCCACCCAGCGAAATTAGACGGAAGTCAAAACAAGGGTCGATACGAGACGGACTATACCTCTATTTCGGAAGACGCTCTCGACTCGGAGCACCCTACCGGCCGTTATCATGGTTGCTGCAACGCGGGCCACGGATTGTTGCCAGCGCATCAGTCGAGTAAAACTATACTATCGGAGGTATTAATGACCAGACAGAATGGGAGCAAGACTGAGTCGGTTTACGCACATAGCCACGGTGGCGGAAGCCTTGTGGCGTTTAGCGCCCACACAGCGATTGATGGGCCGCTGGATCGGAACAGTGAACCATCCGATTACCAACTTTGCTCTCGACTCGCACCTCCATCCACCTGGACAATTTGTACACTTTTACAACATCCTCATGAGCGTTGATAATCATTCCATCATACGTGCGCAGGTAGAGTCTTGAGGTTGTAGCGCAGAAACACCGCTAGTACTAACTGTCATGTTGCTTCATATGGTATACTAGTTACCGTCAAATTTACTGACGTGGCGTGTACCAGGAAATTCAGTCAAAGACGAGGATGCTATTTGGGAACGTACTCGAACAATCTTCCAGGATGCGAACATCGACCTGTGGCGAAGGACTGATCTATGCTTGCAGAGAGCCCGCAAAGGGGAGATGGTCCTTTCTAGCGGTTTCGCATACATATGATCGGAGCGTGCCGAGGAGTGGGGTCTCATCACGAAGGTTTTCAACAGCCAGGTTCGCATTCTTGCCTGAAACTTGATCAGTACGCTAACACCATCGAACTAGAATGGTTTCTGTCACGGCGCTACTACCGCGGATGGCCATAGTGTCATTGTTCATATCATATCGATAGGCGACGAAGGCCGAAACCACCTCAACGTCTTGCGCAAGATTGCTCGTGGGAACGATAGCATACTAGTCGACAACCACACTATCCCCTTGTGGCGTCTTTCCATTGATAGGAGAACGACTGCATGTCTGCTAGGCCCCGTGGCTCCAGAATTCAGTTGGAGACATCTTAGACATGACCCTCCAGGCTCTCGAGGTTCGTCGTCCTCTGATGCGTTAGTTGTATGTAAAAATCGACTGCAACCTTGTTAAGGGCCTCTCTTTCGTTCATAACTTGAAGATCGCTCATCGTGTAGGTGGACGCGTCACGTTACGCATGAGTATCTCCAATGAGGATACAGGATGCCGACAAGGCAAACTTCCCTGTACAATGGCATCCGGAATCTCTTGCCACCATGCGAGTGCCTCTAACCCGACCCCGAGTATACCTCACCGATTTCGAGCGCGCCATGGAATAACCAACAGGCGTTCTCTGCTGATACGGATCCATTGGACGATGGGTATTTACGTGCTGTGGCGCCCGAGGCCCGATCTGGACAGCCGTACGATGCATTCAAGGCCGACGTCTGGCAGTTCGCTGATAGCTTATGGAATTTCAGGGTATGTGCGTGTCGATATGTAGCAGGGCTACGCTGAATACGCTTCGCAGAGCACGATACCAGCTATCAATGAGATTCTGGCTGCTATGCAAGGTGCAAACCCGACCACGCGCCCCAGCTCCTCGGAGGCGCGTGATCGTCTCGCATCTGTACTCCACTCTATGGCGCCGATTGACCTTCTCATTGCTCCGGGGCTGCTCGTGAATTACTACGTTGAGAGCTGGTATAAGGCTGATGGCTTGGAACCGTACGTGGCAGTGGGGTACTATTACACAAACTGGCATAGCCAGGCAATAATCGACAAACGCGATTAGCGGCCGAAAGAGCCCGTACCTCTCGGAAAACGGGTCTGGTTCTTTGACGGTTCTAAATATTCGACGGCTACCGCAGTGGTGGGTAGTGATGCCGTGACGTGCAGTCATCGTATCATCCTTCCTTAGTCAATACATTATAATTCTGGGGTGCAACACTAGCGAGCTTCTTGGGCATGTCCGTACCAATAAGTCGTCTCCTGCAGCCGCTAAGGCTTCGATAATGAATGGGGAAAAGTGACATTTAGAGGAGCTCGTGTGAATGCGTGGACAGAGCCTATGGATCGGAGTGCAACGGCATCACCATGATCCAGGACGCTGCCCTCTCTGCCATGCCTACCGTATAGTATCAGTACAGAGGATACATCTGATGTGATGGGGTCATCACACCTACGATACATCCTGGATGCATCCTAGATGCATCCTTTCTTGAAAAATATATGGGGCAAAAGCGCACATGGGTGGGATGGTAGATGCCTAGTAATGGCGTTCGAAAGCTTAAAGTCAGTACAGCTCTATGCCCGGTGATATAGAGAACAAGCCTCACCGTTGCCTGCGATATACTTGTGATATCTCTGATGGAGCCAGGCAGTCTGGTGTACAGGTTGTCCGGGTCGGTCCCATTCGCCCTAGTCAACTTAATTGCAAGGCTTGCCAGGCTGTCTGCATCGTGTACCTACGTTTGTTTTGGTGGACTATAGACGTACTAAATGAATTCTCATGATGCTTCGAGCATCTATCAAAAACAACCACAGACGGTTAGCGTCAGCACAGCAGAAAAGGGAAAAATGCAGCTACTCGCGCCCCAGACGAGCTCGTCGTCAATGCGGATTCATGCTGCCTGGGGACGGTCGGACAGCTCCCGGCTGGGGTGCAATACATCGAGGGTATAACGTCCCCCTGACGCAGAGGGACCGTGATGGTATAGGACTGGATAGAGTCGAAATCACTACGGCTCCTACGATGCGTTGGCAAGGGAAGAACAGGTGCGCACCTCCAAATAGTTGGTATTTTACGGGTTACACTGTTCGCTTCGTCGGCGCGATGTGATTTGGAGTGCGTATAAGTGTCGTCTCCTTCGAGTGTATTTACCAGTTGAGAGTCACATACCGAAACCCATCTCGAGCTTGGGCGGAAACGCTACTTGCTTGCTAACCTTGACGACGTCGTCCACCTTCGCGTCGTAAAGGAATCGCTTCATGTGCAGGATGAGCACCGGCGAGAGCGCCTCAATGAGTACCTGCTGCGTGGCGTCGATCGCTGTCAGCCGGGTCGGTATGTTGATCTACACCTGCTGGGGATGCGAGATGTGCTGAAGCGCGTCCTCGAGCGTTTTTACGTTCTCAGGCTGAATGTCCCATTGCAAAGAGCGCCAACCCTCGATGGTGACAGAGTCGCGCTGGTGCGGGATGCGAGTTTGCCACCGAAGATTCTAGTGATCGGTGAACCTGTGGATTTGGCCTACAACGAATGAAGAGTGCGTCCGGGAGGTGCATACCAGCCAAACTTACAATCCTTGTCGTGACAGCTTTGTTCTTCTTGCCGACCTCCAGCCACTCGCCGCCTTGCGTTTGGCCTTCCCCAGCGGTTTTCTGCGATTGTTTGGGTGACAGCGACTACGAGATTTGATAATAGCTCTTCCTTAAGAGCGTCCAAGAGGAACCCGAGGAACGCCTCAGCGTCTTCCTAGTGCCCGCCCTACCTCACAGATCAACATTCAAACCGGCAAGAACATGGTAAGCAACGAATAGAACTTACGATTATGCGAGCGAGGGACTTCTTTTCCTTTATAGCGTCGTACACGTACGTGGGGATGAAGCTGTCCAATTCGTCGAATAGGTGGTCCTCTCGCTCCTTATCCTTGGCCTTCTCAGCGCGGTTCGAAGCCGGAGGATCAGGCACAAACTCCTTTAGGATATGCACTGCCGCATCCACGAGCGGTGTCGCCTTAGAGTCCTCGCGCTGCGAGCCGACAACAATTCCGGCAAGATGCTTGCGCCGTTCAGAGAAGAAACGGTGGAACGAGGGTCGGTATACGAGAATCCACAAGACTGAGTTCGCGAGGCACATGTTGCCAGTGAGTACCAAACCGCGTGGCCAGATCTTCATTGGGGCGGCAGTGCCTGCTGAAGAGCCAGGCGGGCCGTTGTTGAGCAGGTTCAGCAGCACGCTACGGTTGGAAGCAGCGACAGAAGGAACGGGAGCCGAAGCCGCACCAGCCCCAGACGTTGTGGGGATAGAGAACCCAACTACGTCCGACACAGGCATTCGTGGCTTCAAAGAGGTAGCGGCGGAATCGTCGGGCTGCAGAGAGAGTGCCCCACGACTTCTTGACTCCCCAATCAGGTTTGGTAGGCGCAGCGGGAGCAGACGATGACGGAGGGGCGACGGAATCGGCGCTCGTTTCTGTGACTGGCAAGGGGGTAGTCGGCCGGGCGGTAGCATCAGCAGTGACCTCTGAAGTGGTCTCGTTGCTTGCCGGGAGTTCAGCCTTGACCTCTGCGCGAGGTGAGACCGGAAACTTGGGAGCCTGACTAGCAGAGGGGATCCCACAGCGGAAATAGAGGCCGCATACGAGTAAGGTGACCCGGGCACCGGTGTATCTACGGCGATGGCGCCAGCGGGTGTTGTTGTCTCAGTGGTTTGATAAATACAACGGATGCTCCAACCAGCCTATCTCGCGGTCCGCGACCTATATTGCCCGAGCCAACCGCGCCGCGGCTGAAGGCCGGATTCTGCTTTGCGAGATCAGTGTTGTCGAGCTTCTGATGTTACCCCTCGAAGCTAATGAGGCGGGACCTCCAGCGTCGTACGAATGGAAGGCTAGATAGCTTACTTTCGTACTCGCGCATTCCGTGTGGAGGTGGCACGCCTGCTGGAGGGGCTTCGCAGTCATGATACAGTACGAGGTAGCAGCGCAACGGACTGATTAACAACAATTGCACATGATGTGGCCCACATTAGCACCAAATCAGGTCGACATAAATGCATAGCATACGTTCAAAAACTTACCCGGTATGCTAACCTCTGCATACGAGGTAAAGCCTCCTATGAAAGGCGGACGCTATGCGGGGCGATACGATCGGTCGAGGGGATGTCCCACATGGAGGGCCATTTCATGAGGATCGTCGTATGCAGCGTCGTCGTTGGCTTGGCTATCACGTTCAATGCTTAATGTCGCGTCCGGATTCGTATCTCATGGCGCTCATTGTACGAGCATCCAAGCGGAGTAAGGATAGACGAGATGATGCTCGCAACAGTTCAAACAATGTTATTGACAGCAGGCGCGCAACACCTGGACATGGTGCCCTAGACAGGAGGGGGACGGATCGTATCTATGAATCAAATGCGAACGCGTCAATATCCCTCTGACTTCGGTAAACACGCCGATGTCATCTTTCCAGATCCAACTATCATCTCGGTATCTACTCTCGAAGCTCAAAAGTTGATATCTCCCATCCGTATAGACGGGTCAGATCGCGACGCAGACTGTGGGGCATGAACAAAAGCCGAACGAAATGGGGAATTACTAACCTTCGAAGATTCCTGCCCCGGAAGACGCCTTTTGACGGCTGCGTTAGAAGAACGTAAGTGGAACTGCAGCGCACTATTCGACGGCGCGACGTACTTTGCACGTACGCAGCTTCGGCCAGAATCGTACCTCCCGAGGCGGAATGAACACTCTGAGGTCCCCATTTCCAGTTGCCACCGTGAATCCGAGTGACAACATTGCCTTCGTCGCCGGACTTAGTCGCTGAAATGTGCAAGCGTTGACATGACTTACCCGTTTGAAGCATCTCCAGCGGATTCCGTCCACTTCCTGAACGCTGTCCTCCGCGAGAAGAGCGTGAAAAGTCTAAACAGTTGGAAGTCACCGGACGTATTGAGAGTGCATGCCCGCTTCGCTGACCTCGTAGTCCTCGCGTTTGAGGTGGAGGCGGAAACCGTCCATGACCGCGATGAAGCAATAGCAGCAAACGGCGAAGCTAAGCGCAAGTGTGAGATGACGACAAGCCCTAGCTGCCGATGTAATTGACGTAGGAGCTGCTCGTAATGAAAAGGGACTTCCTCCAGGCGTGATCCAGGGGGATGTGCAGAGCGAAGGGGTACTTCTGAAGCGTCCGCGAGAATAAACGCGTTGGCGGCGCCTGATGCGAGCGCTCACACGGCGTTATGCCGGTCTGCGCGGCGGCTTCGTGAACGCGTTCGTTTGCTAGGCATGCCTTTATATTCGACGGCGGATCCGCTCAGATCTGGCTTGATACTTGCTGGTCGATATTGCGGATGCAGACATACTGTACTTGCACACGAGGCGCGCACTTCGTCAGTCACGTATGCTTCATGATGATTGTTTCGTCGGCCACGCACCTCTAGTAAGAACCGGACGAGCCGCTGGGCGACATTGCACGATTCCTCTCCACGAGAGCGTGTGACGTTGCGACATGCGTTCAAGATTGGCGCAAAGAGTCATCAGGAGCAGACCTCACTTGGAGGACGCCTTGCCAGCATTGGTTCACCAGGTAACTTTCGCCTTGAAGTTGCGTTCTCTACAACGGACGAGCAAAGTGGCATCTTGCATCGATCCACGGCAGGCGGAGGTCGGTTCTGGTGCACAAATATGGCGGGAGGCTCATGTATCCCAGCCGCATAATGTGGACGTCGCCTGTCACTCAGGGTACGCACACGAGCCACTCAGCCCGCGCGGTCTTCTTATCTCCAGGCCGCCATACAAGCTCTCAGGCTCTGCGAGAAGCGACGCCGGAGTTGGACGTCACAGACGGAGCAATTTCGTTAGGTACAGTTGCAATTCACGGATAATTCAGCACAACTATATGACGATAGAAATATCGCGTCGTGCTCATTCAATGTCTTGTAAACACGATCGTATCGAAGGTTCACTCTACGATCAAGGGTATCAGTACAGACTAGCGCATTGAGGAGTGTCCACATACCATATCGATCCTTCCGTCATACTGTACTCGACACACTCTCATGAGACGGGTATACCGGTATGCTTGCCTGCAAAGCGTTAGCACCAATGACTGAGCGCCGGAGAAAGGTGTACCTTCGTGAATATGCGGCCGCCCCAGCTTCACCGGCTTCCGTACGAGTTGCGACCGTTCCTAACCATTTGCGCCTAAGGTGGTCGAAGAAGCGGATTGACCGCCGCATCTCCTCCTCCAACAGCGCGACCTCTTCTTGCCATCGTTTCTTCAGTGCACTGGATCGGAACCAATGTACTCGTTGGGCTGCAAGTCTGTCAGCGCATCTAATAGAAGATGTGGGAATACGCATACCTTCTTTAAAGAACGATTGACGCTGACCATCTCCTTGCGCGTCGGAGAACGAAAAATTCTCCCAGATCCAAGGTTTACTCTCCCGACTTTCGCCCAAGGTCTTGTGTTGTGCATCTAGGGTGAACTTAACGGTATCTCCCTTGCGCAGAGGCCGAAGGGACGGATCGGACTCCTCTGCACCCAGCGCGATGAGTGCTGCCCGGGTGCGCCGGTATCGGTTCGCGGCTGCCCTCACATTGTTCTCCATGCCACGAATGTGATTCGTAGCTCGAGTCTTGTGATGCTTGCCGCTTACATGATTTTTCTTGATCTTGTACGCTTCACGGCCGATGATGGCGGTTCGAACGTCGTTAAGAGCATCGCGGACTTGCGCAGTTCGGATCTCCCGCTCCAGAGAGACGAACTCCTTCAGGCAAGGCTCGCTAAGAAGCGCGGCGTGATAAGATGATGGCAGCAGGATTGGCGAGGCGTAGAGATCTTGCCATAGTTCGGACTTCCCACGAGGGTTACGCGCAGGCAGTAAGCCCTTCTCGAGACTCCCAATATCACATCTTGTGTCTCGGAGTGGGAAAGGCGGAGGGAAGAGATCGTGAACATCGTGAACCTCCACTAGTATACGTGAGTGGGGTATAAATGTTCGGTGCCGGGCTGGACTCACCGGTGGTCACCAGCCTCGGACATGACTCCGACGGAGTAACTGCAGTGGCCACGGCAGTGTGCTTCGTCCTGACCAGTCGCACAGACTCCTCTACAAGCGGTTCGATATACGCGTTGCGGAGGTGGTTCCAAGTCGTAAGGTCTGCATGGAAGGATTCGCATCTGAGCTTGATCGCTTCCAGGATACTGTCTGAGAGGTCATCCTGCTCGAGCTCATCAAGCAATTCCTCTCTGACGACGATCAGCGCTGAGCCAGCAGCAACGAGCGCGCTTACTCACCTCCGTCGTTCCAACAACGTGCCTTCATGGACAAGGCCCAGTGATCCTAGGGACTGCGCGTTGCGTGCAGCTTGCATCCTCTTCACCATCTCCACTAGCTGAATCTCTGTGAGCCCTGTGGGACGAACTCAGTTGGATGAGCAAGTGAAAACAAGGACTCTTACCCTTGTCCTTGTCCAATAGGTACGGACAGGGTGTGCTCTTGTGTTTGTTGGGATCCAGTACGTCCTCCTCCCACCGTTTCTCCGCCTGTTGCCAGTCAGACAGCAGCTCCTTGGTCGTGATGTTGTCTTCCAGATGAAGTAGATGCTCCGAAGCTTCAGCTAACTGACGCCGTGCGTTGCGATGTCGAGCAGCGAGGGCAGCAGCTACAAAGGCTGATCAATAGGTGCTCATCTCACGCGGAGCACCCAAAAACTCACGCATCGCATGCACTCGGCGAACGTTCAAGTCATTGAGGAAATCGTTGATGATGTCGTGTCGGTGTCCGGCCGACATTTCCTTCGTCCGTATTGCTAAAGCGTTGAAGGCCGACCAGATCCGCTCGGAAGCCTCACCGTCGGTCATACCGACCCCCGGAGTGTAATTGTAGGACCGATAGACGTTGCAGATGAGCGTATGGGCAGGGCCATGAAATTTCGGGATTGGGGATCGTATCGGCGGAAAGATAGTGGTCTTGATCGAGGGCAGGTGGCCGAAGTCCTTACGGAACTCTGCGAGACGCAAGTCGAATTTCTTGTCGTACTGGCAATTGATGTCGTATCCCCGGCAAAGCAATTTCAGGACGTCTAACCACGGCTGAAGGCCTGATAGTTGTGAGAAATCTCCCCATGCAAATCTGTCCAGGCATCAGTTCGAGGAGCGAGTAGGGATTTTCAAGTTGAACATACCCTTCTCCCTTGATCAGGTCGACTAGGCTACTAGGCATGACGAACATATGCCTCGAGCAGGTCATTCCCACCATACCGGATACCCTGCCAGTGTATCGGCCGTATCCCATGGCCCCAAACTTGTTACAGGTACTGATCTGCGGGAATATGCGCCGTTAGTCCTACTCAAGAACTGACTGGAGTAGTCGACCTGCCTCCTTCTTAGGCGGCTTCATACGCTCTTGGTATTCAGCGAAGTCCACTTCGTTGACGAAATAGGCTGCCCCTTGGGTGAGGGGAAAATCTTCCGGGTCCATCGGCTTCATCTTCTGGCTGTGGTGGAAGTTCCCGTCGACGCTGTAGAATAGCATGTCGAGATAGCTTTCGCGGTGTTCAGCATGCGCAGAAGAAGTGTAGGAGCTAGCTGTACGTACCCTTCTTCAGCCGGCCGATCGCTCCATCCGTCGGTCATGTTGATCTGCGGTTGGGGACAGGCAGGACAAGACACGGCGAGGCTACCGGCCGCTAAACCCGACACAGGTTCTTGTCCTGCACGCCGTGCGCTACGCAGGAAGGTAAATTCTCGCATTGCAGTGTTCAGTTCGCGGTAGCGGTCCTATTAAAAGCGTCAGTGCTGATCGTGAATGATCGCATTAGTGATGGATACCTTTGCTTCGTCTGGCTGGATATTGTCGGTGACACGGCGCAGATACGTGATGTAATCGAGTGCAGTGATTGGCGACTGGAGCGACAGCAGTTGATAGTCCCGTAAACCATTGACCGTGTACGCCGTCAGAGGCTGTTGCCAAGAGCCAGGGAACAGGCCGAACTTTATCAACTGCAGCGGCTCCGGGACCAAAGAGCCAGCGTCATCGTCCTGACAGTGGCAGAAAGCAATGGCGGCCGAATGGATCCCGTGCTCGTGAACGACTGTCATCTTGCGTGGCCCAGGACTTGAGTAACAGATGTCCCCGTCGTGGTTCAGATAGATCACAAGGCCTAAGTCGTGTAACGACCGCCGCTGCCAGAACCCGAGGGAGGGTTGCCATTCCTCCACGCGATGGAAAGGGTTCTGCTGATGTGAGGCCACGAGACATTCTTTGCAGACCGCGGGCGCATGGTAACAGTCGAAACACCGATAGACAGGCTCCGTATCGGGGATCTGCTTGTCGCAGCGGACTTGCACGTCGCGAGGGATTGTCTTGTCGCGTTGTAGAACACAACAAACTGGGTACCGAGGCCCGCATTCGCGCTCAAGGAGGGCATGCTGTGCCCGAGTGGCCCAGGACTTCAGAAACATCGTCATCCGCGCGGAAGGAGGCTACTCATGTTCGTCATATGTTCGCCAACTTACCAGAGGGTACTCACAATGGTATTGTTGACTTTCACCGCCTTCACAGCGTCCCCTATCTTCTCTGTCTTTGCCCTCTTGGCCTTGAGTGATGACGGCGCCGCTATGTCGGACGCAGCGGCGGTCTCCCGGATAGGGACCTCCGCATCGCCTAGTACGATCGACGAGCCGTTCGGGTTCGACGCCATCTGCCCAGGAGTACCGCGTACTCCAGCCCAGGGATTGAGAGCACGTCCCTGGGGGTGTGGTACGGGATTGCGGGTAACAGATGGAACGTCGAGTGGAGCTTTGCGTTTCCGGCCGCCCATGAGTGTTGATGTTGTGCGCTAGCCAGCGTAGAAAGCGGCTTGGCTGCTGAGTAGCGGGACAGCGGTGGCAGAAGGCAGGCAGGGAGAGGAAGGGGGGTATGCAGGAAGGCTCAGTCGTACAAGCGTTGAGCAGGCAGTTTCGTGGCGGTGGGTTCACACACAGGTGCCGAAGAGACGGTACTCTAGCATGGAAGTTTTACAGCGGCAACAGAGACGATCAAGTGTGATCTAGACGACAACCGATGTGTACGTGAGGCTGCGGCGCCTGAGCTAGGTACAGGCAACCCTGAGGAGATGCGGCAGGGATGGAATAAAACGTCCGGTAACCGAGCGGTAATGTACGGGCGGATCCGAGGGGCAAGGGAGGAGAGAAGGGGGAGGGGGCGACGGGACGTGGTCTCTGGGGAAGTAGCACGCTTAGCCGGCTGGCACTGCCAGGGCAAGAACGGCTGGAATGACTGGGGCGCACGTCGGCACACTGTCCGCGGCATATCCCCAAGCCTATAAGTATATCTGCGATGAGGAAAAGAATGCTTGAGGATGTTGTTAGTTAAGGGGAAGTGGGGTTGCGTAGCATTGGCGATAGCACTCACGTTTTAGTAACATCGACTATTAAATCAGCCAGCGGAAAGCATGAGACAGGTGAAGGCGTCGGGCAGGACTGAAAAAGGCCGCAGGAAGTACCGAGAGTGAGAGCGTGTAAGAGAGTGAGAGCGTGTAAGAGAGTGAGAGCGTGTAAGAGAGTGAGTGTGTGTAAGAGAGGGTGCAAGTCAGCTCGCCCTAACGTCTAAGTCCCTCCCGCCTTGAAGAGCGTCACGTCACTTCTGTCACGAAACACCAAGTAAGAAATATGTCACACGTGTTAATCTGCCACGTCAATGCCGGGAAAGCAGCGCTACATCCATTAAAAGCGGTCAATATCATGGTTACGATAGATGGTTGATGCACCTAATTCGCGTTACGATCAGGTGATCTGGGTTGTCACCGTGACGTTCTGGTTGTGCAGCGCGCCGTTGAAGTTGTCTCCACTGCACACGCTATCCCAGCCGTACTGAACGTTCCATTGTTCTAAGTACACAGTCCAGGGCAGTAGAAATGGGGCGGTCGCCTAGTTTCACGCCCATTCTTGGATCCCCCGCTTCCGTGCGTGGCGAGACAGTGTCTCCGCCCCGGAAGCCACCGTCCCACCCTGCCTGTACCTCTTTCTTGCCGGCCGCTATACTTTCTTGCCAAAAACGATTCGCCTAGTATCTTACTATGACACGGAGCTCCAGAAGCCTCTCGGTGATCAGCTAGGTATGATGCTATGCCCTTATATACCCCTGTCATATACCGGTGCTAAATGCTGAACAGCTACCAAATATCGCATGTGCGAGACTCCCTCGATAGGTGCACATTTCTCGTATACGCAGCAGTAAGCCTCATGTAACATCAGCGGTGACTAACAGCAACTTCCTCCCTCCAGGCAATGACTCAAGTTCTCCCCCTATTGAGCCACCTGGAGTGCCGGTTGGCCTTGGAGGCACCTCAGGCAAATATGTAGCGAACCGCTGCTCACGTCTACTGAGATAGAGGTAACCCTAGGCCTCTCGTACGTCACCAAGCTTCTGCTGCCTCACCAGGAGGAACAGACAAGTCCTGCGATACCATCTTCCAAACATACCGATTCATATCGAATACAGGGTGAGTCGACCATGATCCAGGCGAAAGTGTGCACACCATCTTGACACAGCTACTTACGATAAAGGCAAATTATGCTCTGGCGGCTGTTCCAGGACTCGGTGCTGTACCGGTCTCCTGTTTCCTGAAGCAGCGGCGGATCCCAGAGTCTGCGGCGGCTGGTTGCAACAAGGCAACTTACGTCGGCGGGCATGCGGTCTACCTACGACGTTTTTTTCCGAACCTTAGGTCGGTACATGCGCCGATGTGGGTGCACTGGTTGCGATTTCGCACAAAGGTAA
Organism: Cubamyces sp. BRFM 1775; assembly: GCA_022385745.1. Classification (NCBI taxonomy): domain Eukaryota; kingdom Fungi; phylum Basidiomycota; class Agaricomycetes; order Polyporales; family Polyporaceae; genus Cubamyces; species Cubamyces sp. BRFM 1775. The sequence continues at coordinate 2,245 of MU278690.1, read as the reverse complement.
TTGTACAGTACGTTCTTACGCACATGTCAACACCCTGACAATCAACGCTGGGCCCTATCGCACGAATCTTACAGCCCCCGCTATCCCCCGCCGTGCCGGCGATGGACGCCATTTCTACCATTGCCAGCAGCCGTTCCTGTTCGTCCGCCTTGCGCATGGCCTCATATTCTGCCTTGCCATGGTCTACCCATTTACCCTCCATCGCCCCCCGAATTTGCTTAAGCGGATGCCGACTAGCACCTGACCCAATACCGGCCCGGGACACATCCAGGTATGTGGACGTCCCGTGCAAGAACTTCAACGGCGTCACCCGACGTCTCAATTCGGTGTGTTGGTCGCATTCATCAGTTGTCACCTCCACTCATGCTCGTTCTCAAGATGCTGCAGTAACTTGGCTTTGAACCCGTCGCTATCAACGTGGAGCTCAGGTTGAGAGGTGGGTTTACTGCAGGTGGTTAGCGTGATTCAGCCATGAATCCTGCGAGCAGTACTCACGTTACGCGTCTCTTCCCCTTTCTCCTCGTAGACTCTTCAAGATCAACGGAGGCGCCTTGATTGATGGGTAGGTTTCGGCCGTATTTTTTGACATAGAGATAGCTAATGTTGTTGTAGAAGTCATTCGCGTCCCGATATTCCACGCTCAATCCGATTACTGAGGAAGCAAAACTTTGACCGGCGGCCCATCGCCGTCGGCTGCATGAATTTCGACCATTGGCTCACTGGGATGGTGGAAGGCTGGCGTCCTTGCTGTGAGAAGCAACTTCGCAGCGCTTAGTCAAGAAAATCACGATGAGGTGACCGAGAAGGCGAACCAGGCGCATCAGTAGTGTGGCTAGACCGTAGCAGCGCTCCGCGAGTTACGAGAGACGTCCGTGCGCGAGAGCGTAGCGTTCCCAATGAAGCATTGACCGCTCTAGCCCGTAGCGTGCGACTGCGCTCTGTCCCGAGTCAGCCAATCGCTTCGTCCCGCTTCACCCTTGCCTCTTGCTGCAAAAGATCCGCTCACGCACCGCCCACCCAGCCGACCGCGCCGCGGTCGCTTTGCTTGCCTTTGCCAGAAGTTCCCACAGGATACGTTCATAAGCCCGTTGAGTCGCAGCAGGGGGCGACAGAATTCGTCTTTTTCCCTACCTCCACTGAGCGTAGGATTCTACTGTCTTTTCTCCCGCCACGCCTGCTTCATTCCTTATCGTCGCACCGATGGCCGCAAGGGCGGTCATAGATATTCATAGAGACGACGACAGCGCGACGTCGGCCACTACTCCTCCCGCTGCGGACCTGAACACCCCGTTCGGCCTCGCTTCATTTGTCGAAGAGAAGTCATGGTTGGACGGTAAGTGTACGTTCATGCTTGCTGGGATGACGGCTGATGTACACTCGGCCCTTAGCGATGGACGGCGTCGTTTGCATTGGCCCACTCGGCCGTCGGGCCTCCGGTCGAGACCGGCAGATTTACAGGGCACTGGAACTGGCCTCGCCTGCTACGGCGAGAAACTGGTGAGCGTTGCCGTGTCATATGGGAAGCTGCAAGTTGTTGAACCAAGATAGGTTTGAGTATGCCTATGTGCATCGCTTTTTCAGCGCGCCAAAGCCGCAAAAGTTGAGGTATGATGAGAAGACCCGATTTGTAGTCTACAGAGGGCTTGCACCGGGACCTGGTATCTTCAAGAAATGGTACGCACGTACGTTGTCTACTAGAATTGGTTACTGATTCGGCGCACAGGGACGAAGTCGTGGGATTGACCATGGGCATTCAAGGGAGTCTCTTCCAATGCTGCCAGAGCCCTGAGGAGGCCGAGAAACGGATGCAGCGGGCCCTCGTGATTGGAGGGATTGTCATGGAAATCCCTGATCACGCGGTGGGCGCACAGGACACAGAAGACTGGCTACGGGCGTTGAGCTGGTCAACCATCCCGCCCCTGCATCTTCCTGAAGAAGACATGCCGTTATTGCCGGGGCGTATCCCACCTATCAGCGAGATTGGAATAGATGAGGTGCTGGATGGTCCGCCGGGTCTAGCCCGTGCTGGCGACTCTGGGAGGCAAGGTCTGCCAACGAGGTATGCGCCGCAGCCAGTCATCCCGCCGGTGGCCCAAACCCCGGTTCGGCGTCAGCCCTCTCCCCTTGAACGCAACAATCCATCGCCGGCGCTGTCGGCGGTCGGTGGCTCATCGCTGCACCGCAGGCCCAGCTTGAACGAACGCTGGTATCTGGTGTCTCGCGGGCGTACCCCGTGGATCTACAA
>MU278689.1:0-24219 GCA_022385745.1 Cubamyces sp. BRFM 1775 | reverse complement strand
CTTGATGTCCGCAATGGGAACGCGATCTTGCGGTCCATGTGCACTGGCAGATGAGGGCCTGATCGAGCGACTCGGTCTTGCTTGTCGCCGCGAGCACCTGCACGTCCCCTTGTGTTTGAGTCGTGAGATAGAATCATCTCGAGACGTAGCCATACCGACTGTCCAAGCCCTTATGGCTGCTATTCACGACGCCGCTCGCGACAGCCCTGGCGGCTTTGCAATCTCCGGTTCATCTGTACATGCCGAGTCTATTAGTTAGGGAGCCGTATACTTATAGTATTGGATACTGTGAACGCTACCTGGGATTGAAAAAAGGCGAACCGCCTGGCCCCGTCGCATTGGTACCGCTACCTGCTATTTATCAAGATCAGTGTCTCGTAGTCGACAATGCTATGCTTACCGTGCAAGTTTACCAGCGTCAGTGGACGCTGAGCCGGCCTTGATGATCTTGTAACTGTAACGCCTGGCAGCGTTGCGTAGACACCAGTACTAGCCAAGACCTCCCTGCGAGGGGGTACGTTAGATGTAGGCGATGCCGACTGTGGTGGTTGGGGTCGAAGCAGATAGGCGCACCGCCGCGACTGGTTGCTGAGAACCAGACGTGTTTCCAAATATGGTAGCCCTTGTATTCCTCAGAAGGCGTCAGTAATGATTCCGCCGGTCGTACAACTATTACAACGAGCATTCATGCAGCGTCTCTACAGGCATCTCCGAGCCACCAAATTGCATACCGTCAGAATTTCCAAGCAGGTACATCCTGGCCCAGACGCAAAAACATGTCTCCGTCCACGGTGTCAATAACGAACCGGTCACGTTGACCTGCGGTGAACGCATCAGAAAGCAAAGCTCCTCGTATAATCGACGTCGCGGGAATGAAGACGGGATCGGCAGATTGACGGACGCGATGAAGGCCCAGGTCAGCATCCATAGCAGGTATGCGCGTCGTGGCGACGTCGAAGTTGCTGACTAGCGCAATTGGATATGCAGTCTTTTCGAACTCGCATATGAAGACGAGGCGGAGCTGGGCGAACCCCACCTTCGTGTCGTCGAGCTTGTATATGACATGGTCATAGCGGGGCACGTTGTGGAAGGACGGGTTGCAACGAAGGTAGTCGGTGAGCAACTTCCAAGTCACACGGGACTCGTAGTCAGCTTGGATATACCGTGATACGGATATCTGGAATTGGTCCGAATACGGTCAGCGGTTTGCAAGGTAGCTGACACGGTAATTGACGCACCTCGTCTTCAGCTTTGAGCCGCACCCAGGCAGTACTTGCGTACCTCCTGTTTAGGTATGCTTCAAGTCGAAGGCGAAAGCGGGTAAAGATCGGGTCCGCAGTCCGGGATTTCTCGAGGTCAGCAAATGTTTGTGTGATGAGGGATCCTAGCCGGATATGACTGAATTGCAATGACCCTTTTCTAGTCGTCGTGTCGGCCTGGTCCTCTGCCGCTGCCTCCGTGTCCTCCGGGTCGACCAAGTCTTCAGTGTCTTGCGTACGTTTGGCGGCCTCATTCACAGCGTCCAGGTGTGCACGTATAAATTGTGCGACCATTCTGCGATGCTCGATCTCTGCAATCTATGGGCAGCCATTGGTAAGGACTTCTCAATGGGCAAATAGAATCTCAGACAACTTACTTGGACATCCACATTCTTGAAATTGGTCTGCCGATCATAGATTTCCTTGACCGGTCCATGCAACTTCTCAAAGAGCTTCCCATTGAAGTTCTTGGTGACACCCTTTGCACCAATGTCATCTAGGACATGTTGTTGGGTATGACCTTTTGGAAAATTCCAGTTCTTCTCTGGGTGTTCTTCCCCATACTCCTGTAAATATAGAATTAGTATTTGTATTTAGCTCAGACTTGTGCAGTTACTAAGTTTGTACACGAACCTTGATAGTATCAGAAAATTTGATAAGCCCTTTTGCATACAATTCCATTGTGGAGGCCAGATGCACCTCAAGTCCTGAAAGGACATCCAAAACAATATAGCAGCGGAGGCATTTGAGAAGGATATAGCCACGGGGGCAAGTACTTTGAGGGAAGACATTGTAACTTGCAGGTACAATGACCTTCCCATCAGGTCAGCACTTACATATTCATAGCCAGAGGATGCTGAAACATACCTTGGATATATCCTCGTATTTTGTGCCATCTGTGAAATTCACAGCTGCGACCTCTGCAAAATGGTTGAGGTTGGGCCAACGGGGGATGGCATTAAATCTATTAATATGTCAGAGCTTCTAAATTGCAGAATGGGTCATCACCCACTGATCATTGACTTGAGCCACTGCAGGTCGGCCAAGCTTGCTCACAACATCTTGGAATTGTGCAAAAAGGTGATCACTGAATAAGCCACCATGATAGGCATGTAGGCGGTCCCATGACAAGGCTTTATAGACGTTGCAGTGAGGCATAGTCCAAAAGACATTCTACCATGGGGTTATGTCAGATATATTTTGTACAAGGCATGTTGACTTACTTTGAGTGGCCTGATCCCCATTGGTTTCAAGACCTCCTCCATCTGAGCTTTATTCAAGGATGCATCCTCAACGATTGCCTGTACATGGCTGGGGTCCCGTGCAGGATGTGTCGGCTGAATTGAAAGATATTGTTGTTCGTTAGCAGGGATCTCGCAGACAGGGCAGGGGCAAAGTCCGTTTGGGCCATGAATCAGTGACATCACTGCCCTGCAAATTTTATAATCAGCCTACCAGTACTCTCAAGCAGCTATCTGGTAATACGCACTGCTCCTCATAGTCAGCCACTAGCATGAGAATGATGGGGTAGAGAACACGCAAGACTCCGTCCCCACATTCACATTTGTACCCAATTTTGCCATACGTTCTGATCCGTTCAAGAAGGATCTCGAATGCTGAATGCCATACAGCACGTTTGTGGTTTGTAAAGCCCTTCTTTCCTTCTTCCTTTTCATCTTCGACCTGAAAATCACTATGAGTAAGTAAACAATATATGGTTATAGTGATTGCACACACAATAGGAAGGAACCCAATGATCTGCCCACCACCATGTCCATCACTATTGCGCACACGTGCAGGGAGGTTGGCTAGTCGAGCCATGATTGGATAACCTTTCTGAGTTCCAAATGATGATAAGCGAGTCTTATCAGCATAAAGAATATACCCCAGAAGATTCCCATCAGCAGGGAGCGCAGACTAGCAGACTACAATGAGTATTTTCTGTGAGTATGTACAGGTGACCCTTACCTCCACTTCCCACCACCTGTCTGCAGTATCTGGTTCATCGACGAATCGCTCCCAAGTTGTACCATTATACTTGTAAAGACGCTGGCTGTTCCATACGAATTGAGGCGCAAGGAGAGGATCCTTGACAAGACTGATACCCCACTCAAATGGATCACGAGCATGCATCGCATACGTTCGATCTTCGTTCTTATACGGTACCACAACTGAGTGCGACACGTACTATATGGTATTTCAGTGGCAAATAACTACATAGTAATGGTCGGACAAACAGTGGGTGCCTGGTACGATGCGACATCCCAGGCCTTCTTCATATCGCGATATGTGCGAAAGCTGATGGCCGCCGAACCGTTCGCAACACGCCCAATGAGCGAAAGGAGCCTGTTGACGTGCTTCTGACTGAGTGCTGCATCCGCGGCAATCTCAGCAAACTCGAAGTCTGCAACGGAGTCGAAGGGCTCAGTAGGATTCTTGGGCAACCGCGCAGGATCAACGTCAGGTGCCCCGCGGTTGAACTCCTCAAACGGCTTGATGAATGGTGGTACTTGAGCGTGGGGGTGACGGACAACAAGGAAGTCGTCCTCGGAAAGCATTGGGGCATTGATGAGCGTCGGTGCTCGGAATGTGGGTAGACGAAGCGACGCGACTGACTCGGAGGTCGAGGTCGCGCCGCCTTCGCCCTCGGTAACGTTGGCGTTGGCGTTCGCATTCGCGTCCGCGTTGGTGTTGGCGTTGGCATCATCTTCAAACACGACCCCGAGTGGCGGGGCGTCCGCGCCAGGAGGAACGTCCACGGCAAGGAGGATGTCTAGCGCAGGGGGGACGTCCATCGCAGGAAGTGCCACGCCGTCGAGGGGCACCGCGATGGCCCAAGGGGGACCGCGAGGATCTGCCAACCGTGCAATCAGAGCGTGATCGAGAGCGACGGACAAGGTAGGATACTCACCTTCATTGAGCTCCTCATTTGGTGAAACGTCTTCCTCATAATCAATACCTAGGTTGGCCGCTTGACCCGAACCCTCAGGCGCATCTGCATGTTGAAGTGAAGTCAAGGTAAGCGTCGTATGGTGCATTAGAGTGCCGCTCACCATTGTAACCTCCAACTAATTGCCTTCCGCCTTCGGCGACCCGTAGTTGTCGTTCGCAAGCACGTTGATGCGATGCAATCCCGTTCTGTAGGAACTCGCGTCCGCATCGATCGCATCGCACCTTGGTACTGTTCGCTTTGCGGCCGCGAGCCATGGAGGGAGAGACAAGAGGCGGAGATCTTGATAGCTCCGATGTCAAAGATGCTGACAATGTGATAATGATTCGTTTACATACGTATAGCAGGTGTTAGAGTTGAGTATCACACAAGACTCTGTAAGCTGCAGATGTCTCAAGCACGCATATGACGGTATGGAGGATGGTCTCTGGCAGGAACCCGAGACTCAGTCGTGATATCGCGATGAGGGAGAGGAAGGCGCTCATATCCCGAGGATCTCGGATCGCCTCAGGCGCCTCCTCGCTATATTCGGCAATCTCGGGAGCTCATCCCGCGCCAGAGGGAGGCTGCTCGGAGGCGATGCCGAGGTGGGCGCTTCTCGGGATACATTTTGCTTTTTCCGACACAGGCCGCCCGGCAGGACCTCGACGTGCAATGGCTGATGAGATTAAGTTTAAACGGTGTAAAGTTGAGCCAGACCTATGAATCGTCATACCTTGAAAGCGTCATTCTCAAGCAAAGCGCTCAAGTGTGCGAATAGCTCTTCTCCGAACGCGCGCAAAAATGGGAGCTGAACGACGCCCAGTACGTTGACGATCGCTTTGTTCTCGCCTTCTTTCTCAGCTTTCGCTTTCTTCTCTTCGCGTACCGCGTTCAGTGACACTATAAGCAGCTTCCCACCAGGTGCAAGAAAATCGAACGCCGCGTTTTGCGTGTCCGCGTTGGACGCGCCGTCGTATACAACAGACACTTTCCCTCCTGCAATCGTAGATACCTCAATCAGGAGATCGCTTGCATCGAGGGCGCGGTCGAGGATGTGAGTTGCTCCAAACTTCCTCAAGTACTCCCCGTTTCTTGGAGAGGCGGTTGTGATGATTGGAGAGAAACCCGACAACTTCGCCCATTGAATGGCTACGTGCATGCGCATGAACTTAAAGGCCAACTGAGCGATATGGAAAGTGAACAAGCTGGACGTACCTAGACTTCCGTTTGAAGTCGCGCCGCCCATTATGACTATCGGCGTTCCTACGTACTTGCTCTTCCCTCCTTCTTGCCACGGCGGCACGAAGCGTGGCCCGCCTTGCGCATGGTACAATCCGACTGCAGCCGTGCAGACTGCTAAAGGAAGCGCTGCAGCCTCCTCCATTGACCATGCTTCAGGTATCTACGCAAGTGCTTTGAGTATGTTACGAAGCCGAGAAAATAGCTCTCGCACTTTAGCGAGGAGCTTGGCACCAACAACAGTGTATTGCTGGTACGTCGCATGGTCATTCTCTACATCGCCTTCGTATATGCTACGTAACGTATGTGTCAGATCTCCTCGGCTTCTGCTGCCCATATTCACCTACACTCTATCGCCCGGTTTCCAGTCTGATACGCCTTCGCCGACATCTGCAACGATCCCTGAGGCATCGACTCCGATAACTGTGGGATAGTCCTTCACGATGATCCCCAGAGCTTGTATCTTGTAGTCCAGCGGGTTGAGCCCGATAGCCACGTTCTTGACAAGGACTTCTCCGACCCCAGGTTTGGGCACGTCCCGTTCTCCTACGCTGAACTCGCCTTGCTTGCTTTGTAGGAGAAGCGCTTTCTGCTTGAGCGGCGTTGTCATGATCGAATTTTCAGGTCGTCGACCTTCGTCGAGCGCCCTGTTTATAGCATCCTGGACGGTGACCGTTATCGCAAAGTTCTATATATTCTTGACAGATCCTTGATCCTCCCCTGTGCCGACAGCTTGTGTTGCACTGCGCACTTCTTGTACTCCAGTTCCTCGAAGTCCACTTGGGACTCCGCGCGGTGCGTTATCAAGTCTCCTGGATTCGTACCGCAGCTTTGAGGTCTTCTGACGTTGTTTGCAGCAATGGCTGTTGCCGTGCTGGGCCACGCGCACATGTGGGCGGTGATCCTGCTGACGGCGTATCTTTTACAGGATATACGCTCCGTCTTGGGATGTTTTGCACACGCGGGCCGGCTCCCGTTAGTGTTGTGCCATCGCTGCAACACTGGTGAGCACGGGTTGCATTGATGAGAGAGAACCTAAGAAAATGCACATCGATACCCGGGTGTCCACAGCGGCTGTTCTCTGGGCTTCTACAGAACCCGATCCTCATCCGCGTGTTCCCATCTCAGGTACGCTACCAGACGGATTGCGTAGACATGCTTCCCGTCATTCTGGTGCTGACACATCAATAGGGATTCCGTTCTCCGTTTGTTCCCTTCGGTGGGAGAGAGCCGCAAGAGCTATATATATGAGCCCTTCAAACTAGTCTGAGGCGGAGACATAGTGCTTCAGGATCACTGTATGCAAGATGAGTGCCGTCAAGACGCAGAAGGCGCTCTTGTTACCTGCGGAGGGTGGCGAATACCGCGTCGGTGAGGCACCCGTCCCACGTCCTGGCCTGAAGGAAGTGCTCGTCAAGGTCATGTCCGCCGCCCTGAACCCGATCGATTGGAAGATTGCCATCCCGCCGTTTTCTACACTCATCGCGGAGTATCCGTTCATTACTGGGACTGACGGCGCGGGGGTTGTGGTAGAGATCGGCGAGGAAGTCACGGAGCTCAAGGAAGGCGACAAGATGTGAGTACTTGGTTGGTCTGGGTTGTTTCGCTACAGCGTTATATTGACCCGGATGCTTCACAAATTCCGGAAGATTCTTCCAGGGTTGGTTCACGAATCCGTATGCAACCTTTCAGCAATTCTGTGTGGTCCCGGCGGAGATCACTGCTTTGGTACGTCCATGATGCAACTGCACGAGTTGGCGTACAACCTGTTCCCGGAATACGGTCTGACGTGCCGTTGCGCGTGCATAGATCCCGGACAACATCTCGTTCGATCAAGCTGCATCTATACCTCTCGGTCTAGCGACTGTCGTGCTCGCCCTCTACAACCAGCACCCCGACTACCCCAAGACGCTCCGTCTGAAGCCGGTATGGGAGGAAGGCGGCACCTCCGAGTTTGCAGGGAAGCCCATCTTCATCATCGGCGGTGCCTCGTCCGTTGGGCAATACGGTACGTTCTGTAGGCGCACACGCTGAGATGCCTTCTTGCGATTCATCCCACTCACTCACCACACGTTGCGTCGTTGTGAATAGCGATTCAGATCGCGAAGCTGGCAGGGTTCAACCCGATCATAGCAACTGCTTCTGTGCATAACACCTCTCTCCTGACCTCGCTCGGTGCGACACATGTCATTGACCGCTTCCTATCCGCGGAGGCCATTTTGGCAAAGCTCCCAGAGCTCACAGGAGGAAAGCCCATCGAGCTCGTCTACGACGCGATCTCGCTGCCCGAGACGATGCCACTCGCGTACCAGGCTCTCGCCCCTGGCGGTGGGTTGGTCATCGTCTTGTCCGACGTCATACCTGCAGAGCTGAAGAAGGAAGGCGACGGAAAGCGCATTGCGTACGTCTTCGGGAACGTTCACAGCCCGGAGAACAGGGCATGCGGCATCGAGTTGTACAAGAGGCTGACCGAATGGCTCGAGAAGGGTATCATCAAGGTATCGTACTGTCGTCTTCCCGAGGCTGTTTCGCGTAGCACCTGTTAACACAACGCAATAGCCCAATTCCGCGGAGGTGCTGTCTAACGGACTAGCAGGAGCGCCAGAGGGGCTCGAGCGGTTGAAGAACAACAAGGTCAGCGGCACCAAGCTGATCGCCCGGCCTCAGGAAACTCCTTGAAGTCCCAGCGACGACTATTTCATGTATGCTATCTCGACGCGCCGATGGTGGCGGGCAACGCGACCATCATCGGAATGCTGTTCACACGTTCAAAGGTGTCTCCTTCTCTACGATTAGGCAAGGTATCCCACTTCAAGTAGGGTGTTGGCTTCCGCTCTTATCGGGAGCTCGTCGCTCGACCGACCGGCCTTCGCTTAGTGTGTGACCACTGTAGCCAACGCTCGGTCGTGTCTCGAGTCGCTATATGGACGATGAGTAACATCCTGTGCATCTCTTGCATGGGCAAGCTATGACTCGCGCCCATACCGGGCTCGGACCACCGCGACATCCCAAGTACGCTGAAATGATGAGCAGAGCGTCTAGCGCCCTGGGACAAAGCTATCTGCTATCAGAGCAGCGCTCCTATGGCAGTGACTGTATGTCATGTTGAACGCACGCAGTCCATAAGTGCAAACATTCAAGGCACGCTGTCAGATGCGTAATAGGTATGACCTGCGTTCTACAGTAGGTTGCGGGCATGAAGGAGGGCGTGAGCTGAAACAGATTCCCAGGCAATACTACCTATCCGCTACTTCCTACACCACAAACGAGCACCTCGCCGGTCTGCACTGGCAGGTATATAAGAATATCAACAATGGTTGCGAGTAGATATCCCTCCTCTCTCACTCTCCAGACATTCGTAGCGTCACGATCGAACCAGTATGACTATCTCTACCACGCAGAAGGCTCTTCTCCTCCACGCACAGAGCACGCCATATGTCCTAGGCGAATCTCCCGTTTGCCGCCCCGGCCCTGAGGAGGTTCTCGTGAAAATTATGGCTTGTGCTCTCAACCCTATTGATCATGCGATCGTCGATCCCCCTTACACTCAACTCTTCGTCAACCACTGGCCCTTCATCGCCGGTTACGATGGGTCTGGCATTGTGATTGAGGTCGGCTCGCAAGTCAACAATCTCAAAGAGGGAGACAAAGTGTACGTTGTGGATATTATATACCGTGTCATGTTCTGTTCGGCTTATGCTATATCATCGCACACAGGCTTTTCCTAGGGGATGGCACCAACGCACAACGCTCATCAACCTTCCAGCAGTACGCTGTGGTTCCTGCGGAACTGACAGCAATTGTGAGCTCTCCCTTTCGGGCCCCCACTCGATGTCAGAGTTGCTAAGCAAAAATAAATAAATAGATTCCCGACAACATCACGTTCGAACAAGCAGCAACTCTGCCTCTCGCTCTCACCACTGATGTTCTCGTCTTGTACAATCAATCCCTCACCGCTGAGAACATCAGTCTTCGGCTGAAACCAGTCTGGGAGCCGGAAGGAGTGACCGCGTACGCCGGTACGCCCGCTTTCATCATTGGCGGAGCTTCGTCGCTTGGCCAGTACGGTACGTTGCCCGGACCATGACATGCTATGCCTACTGACGTTGTATATCAGCGATTCAACTGGCGAAGCTGGCTGGTCATAACCCCATTGTCACGACGGCATCACCGCACAACGCGCCGTTGCTCATCTCGCTCGGCGCGACACAGGTCATCGACCGCCACAAGTCCAACGAGTCGGTTTTGGCTGAACTCTCGACGATCGCGGGAGGGAAGGCTGTCGAATTTGCATTCGTCGCCATCCCTCACGACCCAGAGATGTGCCGACTCGGACGTGATGCGCTTGCCCCGGGAGGAGCGCTCGCCGTCGTGTTGCCGTCATCCCGTGCTATTCCGGAAGATGTCGCAAACCCGGGAGACGGAAAGCGCCTTGGATTCGTCTACGGGAGCCCTTACTTGCCGTACACCAGAGAAGCCGGTGTTGCGATGTACAAGCAGATCACCGGCTGGCTTCAGAAGGGCATATTGAAGGTACGCTTCGCATTCTCTTCGTTTCAGAGGTGCTCATGCAAAGTCTATGCGACGCTAGCCAAACCCAGTGGAGGTGCTCCCCAATGGCCTTGCAGGCATCCCTGAGGGCCTCGAGCGTATGAAGGCGAATAAGATCTCTGGGAAGAAGCTCGTCGCGCTTCCTCAGGAGACTCCGTAACAAGGTGCTATGCATGTATTCATCATCACTCACCAGATACAAGAATCTATTAGGTTGCCATAATATATTGCCGAAGAGACTGTATATCTTCTACTTCTCATGGTGATTGATATTGACTAATTTGAGCGAGGACCGTGAGGCTCAACTAGCCTAAACGACACGACTGAGCCCTTTTGCAGATGTCGGTACCCATGTGGCAGTCCGCTAGCAAAGCTGACTCGGTAATATGTTCGAGTTCCACGGCCAAGCACCTGCGTCAGAGTCAAGCTGCTACTCGTGTAACCCTAACCAAATCGAGTGACGCCCAACAAAGTGCAAATTAGCGCCATTTCCGCCACATGACCGGGGCACTTTCGTCGACTCGACTCCTAGGCCTAGTCCGACTCTTGCATGATTTAACCTGCCGCTTTACACGTAGAGACATCTGTGTACTACTCATGATGACTAGGAGACCTCATATGCAGGCGCGCCAGCGCCCTCTGCACGTCACAACACAAGCCCACGATGCTGGTACTAATTACGTTTCCTCCTGAGTTACTTCCGAAGGTATACCCGTAGTAAAGGGCGGTAATCGATATCTACATGACGCTGATCCCTAGCACACTCGTTCCAAGGCTGTCCGAAGGAAGCGGAAGCATTCTCATATCCGTGACGGATCCGGTAGGTTCGGAGTACGGGTGCGTATCACCTATGGCTAGGCGTGACTCCGACCATAAACGAGTCGTCGCCGGTCTCATGGCATTCAATGTATACCACAACCGGAGCCTCCCTCGGGCCCCACCATCCGGTACACAATCTACATACATTTAGGATTAAGGGGTACATGAACCGCTTTGTCATCCGGTAGCTCGTGAAAACGAGTACCGCGTAACCGCTGTCAGCTTAAGTCGATCAAGCGACACTATCCGCTAATTCCTACAGTGAGCAACCCACTTGCAGCTCCGCAGGCACCCCAACACTTACAGTTGTCTGCGCTGATGCCGAACTACTCACTCTGAGGTGTCGTACCGGCGGGCCAAGACCTTCGCTGACGGATTGACGAAACCCTCCGGCTCCTGCTGCGGCATCGCTTTAGGACTTGCTCCAGGGCTAATATCGCTGCCATGTACCTGATGAACAATCATGCGGTACATATACATACAAGTGCAGTATAAGATGCGTGTGGTAGAGACATATCTTGCACCACAGTTCTTCCTCTCGCTTCTTGTTCGTTCCCGCCTTCGCTCAACGTCATCTAACAACGATGTCAATCCCCGCAACCCAGAAAGCGCTTCTTCTCCACAAAGAGAGCACGCCTTATGTGGTCGGCGAGCTTCCTGTCCAGCATCCTGGCCCGGAGGAGGTTCTTGTGAAGATCATAGCCTGCGCTCTCAACCCGATTGACCACGCTGTCGTCAACCCGCCTTATACTCGGTTTTTCATCAAGTCCTGGCCCTACGTCTCTGGCTTCGATGGATCCGGAATTGTTGTGGAGGTTGGTTCCCAAGTCACCAATCTCAAAGAGGGTGACAGAGTGTACGTCCTTGCACCATGCATTCGTCCCCCGTCCACCAACTAACATGCACTCTATGTAGGCTTTTCCCCGGTGGCAGCAACCCACATGAGCGTTCAGCGACTTTCCAACAATACGCAGTAGTACCCGCGGAATTGACTGCTATCGTATGCTCGGTTACTTCCTTCCCGGACCAGTGATACTGACCACATACACATAGATACCGGATAACATCACATTCGAGCAGGCGGCCACTATCCCTCTTGCTCTCGCTACCGATGTCATTGTCTTGTACAACCAGTCTCATGCACCGGAGAATTTGAGCTTGGGCTTGAAGCCGGTCTGGGAGCCGGAAGGAACGACCGCGTACGCCGGCACGCCTGCATTCATCATCGGCGGTGCCTCGTCCCTCGGACAGTACGGTATGTCCAAAAAGTGCTTCCTCTATCTCGTTGCATTGCATACTCATCATGGACATCAGCTATCCAGTTGGCGAAGCTCGCAGGGCACAGCCCGATAATCACTACGGCGTCACTGCACAACACGCCGCTGCTCACCTCGTTGGGAGCGACGCACGTCATCGACCGCAACTTGTCCAAAGACGATATTCTGGCAGAGGTGTCGAAGATCACAGCAGGAAAGCCCCTTGAATTTGCATTCGTCGCTGTTCCGCACGATCCGGAGCAGTGTCGTCTCGGCCGGGATGCACTTTCCCCCGGAGGCGCGCTCGCCATTGTCCTGCCCTCGCCGGAGCGCGTACCGGCAGACGTTGCAAACCCGGGAGACGGAAAACGCGTTGGCTACGTGTTCGGGAGCTTCCGCTTCCCGTACACCAAAGAACTTGGTATCGCGACGTACAAACATATCACGGGCTGGCTCGAGAAGGGCATCCTCAAGGTGCGTACCGTATATCCTCCGATGACTGTCTTTGGATAATCCTGACTATTCCTTGCTTGAACGTTAGCCGAATCCTGTCGAGGTGCTTCCTAACGGGCTTGCGGGGATTCCCGAGGGTCTGGAACGTATGAAGGCCCAGAAAGTCTCCGGAAAAAAGCTGGTTGCGCACCCTCAGGAGACCGTTTAGGATAAGAGGCCTAATGGCTTGCCAGCTTCACGCTGACGAGAGTATTATATAGCTTGTTGTATGTATGCTCATTATACGATTGACGTCACCCGCGTGAATGGAACGGATTGTATTTCACTATCACGGATCAGACTGGATATATGCTGTCCTCCGTTGTCTTGGACGCATAAGTACTCTGATTGCAAGCTAGTGGCGGTGCACTTGAAATGCGAGGCTCTAGCGCCGTCACCGATACGACTTTGACTCGAACTTGCATGATGTCGACTCGTAACTGTGCTTCTTGACGAACGCGTACTTCCCAGCCGAAACACATTGGTCATGCGGCCTATATGTCTTGGCTTTTTGGGTCATACAGCAAGATGCGTTGCATCACAGCCGGACCAAGCCATCGGGGGCCTGCTTGGATTCATAACTATCTAATGCCAAGCAGAAGGATGGCGAATGCCTTCCGGCGAAGGTAAGATGTGCCGTTTCCTGGTACTCATCTCAACTAGCTGACGTGACATAGTTTTGGCAGAAGCACCGCGGGGTTGAACCAACGCTAGTCATCCCGGATTCTGGGCGCTGCTACGCCAAACTTCATCTTCCCAACGGCGGCTTGTGCACCGTCAGACATTCCAATCAATCATACTGACGATTCAAGGCCGGCCTTCCACGATGGAAACTCTCGGAAAGACGTGGGTCGAGGCTGCAGCGTTCGAGAGCCTTCATCAAGTATTACACACCACCATCTAAAGCTATCTCCGACGACCGGGCATTGAAAGCAGGCCGCACTGTCCCTCGCCGTGGGATGCAGTCGTAGTCCACACAAGGGCTGAGGTGGCCTGTCGGCAGAACCATTCACAGTTCAAATGACGTTTGTCCTCACTGACCCACGAACGTCAAGTGCCGTCGCTCCGGGACCCAAGCTATAAAGTCGACGGGCAGTTTGCTCTGCTTCTGGCAGCCTAAGCTGTACAACGCCCATACCTCGAGCTTGCCTACAACCTCTCAACGCGCGATGTCACTACCTGCGACTCACAAGGCCCTGCTACTTCACAAGGAGAGCACGCCGTATGTCGTTGGTGAGGTACCAGTTCCCCGGCCAGGCCCAAGCGATGTCCTCGTGAAAGTTATGGCTTGCGCTCTCAACCCGGTCGACTATGCCCTTGTGGACCCTCCCTACTCCAAGACATTCATCTCGTCGTGGCCTCATATCGCTGGCTGCGATGGTGCTGGTATTGTTGTTGAAGTTGGGAAGGAGGTGACAAACCTCAAAGAAGGCGACAAGATGTGAGTGCTTTATACTCGTGGGACAGTCCATGTTCTGAAGCTTTGAACCCCACAGACTGTTCCAAGGGGATTCGCATAACCCACAGATGTTCGCTACTTTTCAGCAATACGCAGTCGTTCCGGCTGACCTCACAGCTATCGTACGTCAGACTCGCCCTGCCAGTCAGACATTAGACGGACAAGCTGACCAGGTCGCTAGATCCCCGAGAATATCACCTTCGACCAGGCGGCGACAATCCCGGTCGCGCTTGCCACTGACGTACTCGTCCTATACAACCAGCATCCCGCAGCAGAGAATCTCGGATTGCGCCTTAAGCCTGTCTGGGAGCCTGAGGGCGCCACTGCGTACGCGGCTAAGCCTGCCTTCATAGTAGGCGGTGCCGCATCCCTAGGACAATACGGTAGGTTCCTTGTCGTGATGAGTATATCTCTATGCTCAAGCGAGGGACGTTCAAATACAGCCATACAGCTGGCCAGACTTGCTGGTCACAGCCCGATCATTACGACAGCTTCCCTGCACAACACGGAGCTCCTGAAATCCCTTGGTGCGACCCATGTGATTGATCGCTTCCGCTCGAACGAGTCTATCCTTGCCGAGCTTCCCAAGTTGACCGACGGGAAACCCATCGAGTACTCTTTCCTCACCATACCATTCGATCAGGACGCTTGCCGTCTTGCGCGCGACGCTCTTGCCCCAGGTGGTGCCCTTGCGACAGTCTCGCCTTCCCCGACGTTCCTTCCAGAGGACGTTGCCAACCCCGGGGCAGGGAAACGGATTGGTTACGTGTTTGGTAGCGTTCGCCTCCCCCACACTAGGGAGATCAGCATCGCCATGTTCAAGCATCTCACCCCTTGGCTCGCGGAGGGCCTTCTGAAGGTAATCATAACGAACTTCCGAAGTTGGAACGACCGCTGACTGGTATCTTTTGTCAGCCTAATCCAGTGGAGATCCTCCCCAACGGGTTGGAGGGTATCTCGGAAGGACTCGCGCGGATGAAGGCTAATAAAGTGTCTGGCGTCAAGCTCGTTGCTCGACCCCAGGAGACCCCGTGAGATAATGCAGGATTATTCTCGCTATGTTCGTATGGCACATGTGATATCGACTGGGTATAGTCATGATGAGAATGCGGTTCCTATTCTCGCTCAGCCTTAGTGCGCTCGTGCACCTAAGTTGTGGAGTGGAACCCACATGCGCCAGAGCCAACCCGGGTGGGAGTTGTGATGGCTTCGCGCAAACGCGACTGAGTACGTGTATAGATCGTCTATTCAGGACAGTTGGTTGACATCTTTGGCAGGCCCGGAATTGTGACCATACTGCGAATGAGTGTATGGGGCTCTGTCATGACATAGTACTTGTGCCGGACTGCGCCCGGCGACCTAAGCAGGTTCTGTCATGGATAGGACTATCGCCTCCGTATACCGCCTGCGGGCTCATGGAGGCAAGCCAAAAAGCGCAGTCCCTCCCTGATGTGTCTATCGGCGCCGGGGTGAATGTGGGTCCTTCGCAGTCAAGAGACGGGCGACCCACTCACGCGCACCCATATATTCGACGTTCAATATGCTGTCTTCGAACTGAGCATCTAGGTCCTTGCCGCAAATCCAACTCTGACGCTGCTTATCATGACAGACATCCCCCAAACGCAGAAGACCGTGCTCTGCCACCAGGAGGGCACTCCGTACGTCGTCGAAGAGAGGCCGGTCCCACGCCCGGCGCCAGGCGAGGTTCTAGTGAAGATCATGGCCTGCGCGCTCAACCCGATCGACTACGGCATCGTGAATCCGCCGTACTCCAGGGTCCTGATCACTTCGTGGCCTTATGTCCCCGGAGGTGACGGCGCTGGGGTCGTGGTACAACTCGGCCTAGACGTTGCGAACATTAAGGAAGGTGACAGAGTGTGAGTGCACGGAAAATACGCTCCTTCGGGTCGCTCATCACTTGCTGCCTTCATCAGAGTATTCAAAGGTCACATCCAGGCTTCTCAACGCTCAGCGACATGCCAGCAATACGCAGTCGTACCCGCCGGCCTCACCGCGCCGGTAAGCTGAGGCTACTCCTACGAGCTAGTACGCGACTTGCTAATGGTTTTGTAGATCCCGGCCCACATCACCTTTGACCAGGCGGCCACGATTCCGGTTGCGCTCACCACGGATATGCTCGTTTTGTACAACCAATCCCCGGCTCCAGAGAACCTCAGTCTGCGCCTGATTCCGATCTGGGAACCCGAGGGCACCACCGCGTACGCTGGTACGCCGGCCTTCATCGTCGGCGGAGCATCTTCGCTCGGCCAGTACGGTAAGCTTACCTCGCACCTGCCAACACGCCTCTTCTTTCCCTTGAGTAACTGACACCTTCTACCCAGCGATACAGCTCGCGAAGCTCGCAGGGCACGACCCCATCATCACGACCGCCTCGCCGCACAACGCCGCACACCTCCGCTCCCTCGGGGCGACGCACGTCCTCGACCGCGCCCGCCCCAACGCCTCCATCCTCGCCGAGCTCCCGCAGCTCACCGCCGGCAAACCGATCCTGTACGCGTTCGTCGCCGTCTCCGCCGTACCAGACGCATGCCGCCTCGGGCGGGACGCGCTCGCCACCGGGGGTGCACTCGCGACGGTCATGCCCTCCCCTGCGCACATCCCGGCGGACGTGGCGAATCCGGGAGATGGGAAGCGCGTAGGGTACGTGCTGGGTAACTTGCGCCTGCCATATACGAGGGACACAGCTGTTGCGGTGTTCAAGCAGCTCACGCGGTGGCTCGACGAGGGCCTCCTGAAGGTGAGCCTAGAATACCCCTGAACCGCTGCAGGATCCTGTATCAAAGCGGCAGTTCGCAACGAGGCTTATGCTGACGAAAACATATCCTGTTGTGTTGCAGCCGATCCCCGTTGAGGTGCTGCCAAGTGGCTTGGAAGGTATCCCCGAAGGCCTGGAGCGGATGAAAGCCGGCAAGGTCTCTGGCAGGAAACTCGTCGCACGCCCTCAAGAAACAGCATGATGAGCCATTGCGTACTTGTGTGTTGGCGGAGTTGGGAGTAGTCGCTCAAGCACACCGCAAGGGACGAAGAAACAAGGATGATGGCATTACTCCAGATTCATATCATGTACAAACACCGAATGCTGATACGCAGAACGGTACTAGGAGGTAACTAAGACGGCGGGGCTCGCGGAAACAGCAGCTAGTGAGATATCGAGACGATCAGGGATCAGACAGAGTAGGGCAGCGAGAGATGGGGAGATGACGATAGAGGAGATGAGATGAGGACGGAGGAAGAAAAGGGCTTGCTATGTAAATCCGGATCCGGCGGCAAGGAGCTCAAAAGAGACGAGACGGAAGAAGGGGCGCAGCGCGATAGGTACAAAGACAGATGCGGTCATGATACAGACAAAAACTTACAATAATTACAATGCGGGGATCGTACATGTGCAGACATGGAAAACGTGGGTGGAAAGCGAGGAGACATGGAGAGGGGGTTGGAGGAGTGTGGGACAGAGCAAGGATAAAAGGGGTCAGGGTACCTAGAGCGCAGGCCGGCAAGTCTCTGTGAGTCGGATCCGTGGTGCGTGGGAGGGGGCATGCAAGCAATGAAAATGTCAAGGCGGTGGTGGTTGAAGCATAGACTGGGCGACGGCACAGCAGCAGAACTAGTCCAAGAGCGAAGCAGGGCCCCGGAAATAGCATCGCGAGCAAGTTCTCACCACTCAGTGCAAGTATTTCTCGTTGAGCGCGTGAACTTCCTTCGCCAGGAATGGCCAGTTAAGGGCACGCGCTAGCTCGCACCGCAGTCGGGTCCGCTTCCGTTCCTCCTTCTCCTGGTCGCTCATACCCTGGCACTTATCTTCGGATAGAGCCGCCTCTGCGCGTTCCCGCGCGAGCCTGATCTCCCATCCGAGCAGGTTGTACAGGAGCCGCATGTTCGGCTGGATGAGGACCGAGAGCCGGCGCGAGCGTACGATGAGGTAGGCGTCGACGAGCGGGAGCGAGAGGTGCTTCATCACGTATGCGATCGTCACTGTCGCGCTGCGCGAGACGCCCACACGACAATGCACGAGCACCTTTCCGCCTTCCTCGCGTGCGCGGTCAATCCATTCGCAGATGGGCTCCAGCTGCGGCTCGAGGGTGTCGATACCGTCGTCGCATACGCCCTTGATATCGAGCACCTTGATGCGGCCTTCGCGCTCCTCGATCCAAAGCGAGCCTTGCCCGCCTGGACCCTTGCCCTGGACGAACTGCGCACCGGGATTCGGGAGAGAACAAGACATCGCACCGGCACCCGCGGCATTCGCACCGTCGAGATGTGGTGGAGGGACAAGCGCACACTCGCCTACGGACACGACGTGGGTGATGCCGAGTGCATGGAGCATGAACGCATTCGAAGCATGGTTCCTGGCGGGACAATTATGAGCATGTACATCCCAGATGACGACGGCGATCAGGAAACAAAGACTCACAAGTTGCCGAGGTACAGGAACGGCAGCACTCGACTCGGGAAACTTCCGTCGAACCTCGGGTCGTTGAACCAAGCTTGGTGGTCCCGCCATGGTGGCACCCGTGTCGGCGGCATCGTGTGCGCACGCGGTCGTCCTGGCGTGGGGGTTTGCACACCCGTCGCGTCCGCCTCAGACTCTGAGCGCGTTCGCATCGGGTTAACCGCTGCAAGCGCGTTCGTGCCGTCCGCTGCGTCACCAAGGGCTGGAGGGCCGACAAAAGACACGGACTTCGCAGCCGCACGCCCGAGCGACCTCACCCAGCCTTGCGGATCCTGAGCTTGTGGCATTCCATCACTCCCAGTCTGGCCCGCAGTCTGTGAACGAGAGGAAGAAGTGCCAACGGCGACATTCTCACTCTGGTTCTGGGCCGCGCGATCCTTCTCAAGACGAGCCTCGACACGCCTCAGCACGCCGAGGTCGCTCTGGTACACGAAGAAGGAGCGTCGCTTCTCGACCTGGAGGGTGAGATATGCCTCGGGTAGCGAGATCCCCCGGATAGCCATCAGAATGCACAGCGCGAGCACCGATGATTCCGTGTATCCATCCGCGGAGTAGATCAGAATCTTGACAGGACGCGTGCGCAAGGGAACCGGGGCGCCGGATGTCGGACTAGCGGAAACGGGGGTTGATGGCGACGATGCAGGGAGGAAAGTTGCAGAAGTCGACCGTACACGTGTGTACGCGGACGATGGTGTCGATGGCGATGAAGGGAAAAACGATGTGGGGAAAGCGCTCGGGGGTGGAAGGGAGCTGGGAGTGAAGCCTGCGCTCGTGTTCCGTCGACTATGTACGTCGTACGAATTCTGCGCGCGGGGTGGCGACAGTTGCTCGTGTACGGCTGCGTACGTGAGCGGAGCGCCGGAGACGGGCTGCATGAGTCTCTCAAGGAATGCAATGAAAGGGAGGAGGGTATTGACGGTGACAACAGAGGATGCGGGTGAACTTGGGAATGGGAGGTGTACGACGTGCGAGGCACTGGGTGGCGGGCGCAGTGGGAGAGGGTCCTTGGAGTCGACGCTGTCCGCATCCGCCACACAGCGCTCGATCCATCGCTTCTCCAACACACGCAAGTGCTCCTCAGCGGCGCGAAGGTGGGCAGATGTAGGGAAAGGCGCGTAGTCGTGACACTCGATGCAGATGTCATAGCCGTACCCCTGACCGGGGTCATTTGTCCGCCAGTCAAAGGTATCCTCATCGTCCTCATCGTTGCGCAAGGTGCGCATGCGAATGCGACGATCGGGCGGTAGAGGGACGTCGTTGGAGTTACCCAGGAAGATCTGGCCGACAGAGGGCTCCCAGTGAGAGGCGGTGTTCGAGCCGGCCAGAGAGATAGGATCAATACCCGACTCGGGGTCTACAACAGAGACAATCTCAGATGCTTGAGTGAGGTCGCGCATCTCGTCCTTTTCGCGCTGAGCGAAGTCTATGGTGTTCGCGCGAAGAAGGCGGTTGACGTCGTCGCCCTCGCCATGGGTATGTGCATCTGTGCCATCTGTGTGCGCACCGGAGGGATAGGCATCCTCGGTGCGGACGACAAGATGAGGGAGTTTCTCTGCCATCTCCGACGCTGATGCGTCAAGTACGAAGACATTGTACACAACAAGCGCGTCGGGATTGGGTGCGCGTGCACGGCGCTCCTGGAGCTTGAGCTCTACAGCCTGCTTGAACTTCTCCGCGGCGGCGATGGCAGAGCGGGTGATGCCGCGCGGAGAGTATACGACGATGTCGGAAATGGTCGCATATATTGGCTGTGATAGAACAATAAGCAAACAGTTGCTATGACTGAGCACGTTTCTACGCGGAGACAAACCCTCCCAGACCGGAAACGGCGACTGCGAGGGTGTGCAAACGAAGAGCGGAGCGATCGATGCATGCAAACAGCTGCAACGGGACGACTTCCCGAAGCGGGGGATCTGCGGCGGTCTGTTCGGGTCCGGGTGGAGTGCTGGACGTCCCAAGAGCCATACACGCCACATCTTCTGTGAAGGGACTCGCCGTCCTCGATGTAGCTTCCATTCGGAAGAGACCGCGTCGCAGTGCCCTACGACAATTAGAGCATTGCACGCCATCCGCAGACAGCTGCTTCGCTGCATAGTTGCTCCGCCTGCCCTCACCCAGGCCGTCCGCCGACGCCACCACCACAAGAAGCAACAACAGTACTCACCACCTGGATTCCAAAGTTCCTCAGACTGATTCCGTCCGGGATCTTCGGCTCGACGAAAACGTTCGCCGTCCCTCGCTCGTCCGTCCGCGTCCGCAACAGCTCGCGTGGTCGGAAACTGCATGTGAGGAAGGATGGCTTCGTGTGCGTCGATGACGACGGGTTGAGAGGGAGTTGGCCGGCGGTGATGGGCACAGGTGGCGGCGTAATCGGCGTCTTGTCTATTGGGTCCGGTGGCGGGCACCCGCTCATCACTGGGCCCTCCACGGTAGGATCGAGCTGCATGGGCACATCCTCGTCGATGTCGGTGGGGCCAAATGAATCTAAGGAGGAACTTGATGAGTAGTCATCGTCGTCGTCGTCCAACTCATCAACATCGCAGATCGCGTCTTCATCCTCGTCGCATGCCACCCAGACCAATCCGCGGAAGCGGGGCACATCACCCTTTGGACGCGCTGAGGCAAAGAAGGAGTTCTGTTGCTCGTTGTCTCCTTCGAGACCGTGAAGGAACGGGAAGAGGACGTGGTCGGGTGCGTGTCTGGTGAGGTGTGCAAAGTGAAGGTCGGAGAATTGGGTGGCTGTTAGTGCGCGTATAGGCGGATGAGGCTCTGGGCGGGGTCGGAGAACGGGTAGAGAGTCGAGGAAGGATGCGGGATAGTCGAGACCATGGAGGGTGTTGGGGTCGTCCTGGACGGCGGCGGTGAACATGACAGTGAGGGGGAGGAGGACGATGCGATAGAGGATGAGGAGGAGGAAGAGGAAGGGAATAAGGTTGGTGGTGGAAGAGATGAGAGAGGCGGTGGAGGGATTCTTGATAGGTGGGTGCCAACAAGGGATTGGCCGTGCCAGACGCCAAACTGGTGGACCGTGGTAAGTCGACTGGGCGAGAGGCTCAGCTCAACTCAACTCAACACTGAAGGATGCGCGCGGAGTGCAAGTGAAGCCGTTGTTGTCTGACCCTTTGGTCTCTCCGTCCCTCCACAAGCGCCCATCTTGCCCATTTCATATCCTAATCTCAGATCCTCGATCGCCCCTTATCACCCGCCCTCCTCTCCGTCCCCCTCCTCCTTCTCCCGCCACCTCTCCCGACTGCGCTCCATTCCCCGCCAAAACATACCCTCTCCCGCTCGCACTCTCCGACGCGTTTGCGGACAGCCCGACTCGCGTCCGGCGCTCACACGCGCGGACGCACTCTGGCTGAAGAGATTCCCGCATCGCGCGTGCTCCCATGGGCATTCGCGGTCTTCCTCCAGGGTGGCTTCTCTCTCGCACGGTTGCACCCCATGATCAACCTCCTTTGCCTATCCCGTCTCGAACCGCTCTTTTGGGTCGAGGCCCAGACCATCCCGCTGTGCCGGACCCTTCACACCCCTTTCGAGCGTAGCGCACGGGCGGTGTCGAGAGACCCACCGGCGACGCCATCACGCCACCCCCACTTTACCGGTTCGGGAACACGCGCCTTGCCTGCGGCTTCTGGCACCTCGACTCCCAAGATATTCGCCATCGAGACTCGACAGCCCAATGTCGCGTCACTGCGCGTCATACCGAGTTCGCGCTCTCCTCTCTCGACCGTCCGCCCGTCGCGCCCGCTGCGGTACCGGCCGATCTGTTTGCTGCGCTGCCATATCCGAACCTGTTTCCTGTTTTCTCCGACGCCGAGGCTCGCTTGGCCACGCCGCGTGTCGTACATCGAACGAGCTTCCCTGCGCGGGTTGCGAGAGTACGTGTCTGTCGCCATGGTGGAAAGCGGACATGCCTGGAAGCAAGTGAGAAGACGTCGTCGGCCCTGTACGACTGCCACCGGGGCCTGCCGCCACCTCGGGTCCACGATCACGCCCGTGCTGCAGACATTGGTCGCACGCCTCCGTTGATACTCCTCCTCTGCTCTCCACTTGGTTTGCGCCCTGGCGATTCCCGAGCGCAGCCCGCTCCATCCGCATGTTGGCGTCCACGTTCAGCTGACGGGCCTCTACACTCCCCGCCCGGTCTGTCCCCGCCGTTTCTCCTTTGATATGCAGCGCTCGCTGTGAATAGGAGTCGGTTGGTAAGTGGCTGGAGAACTAGTGCTTGACGACCGCTAGAAGCTCGGGGGCGCATCGCAGGGTCACGGCGTTGTTCCAGAGCAATACTTTGGCAAGCATCAATTGTGCCTTCATCAACCTCGGCGCCGACGCCTCAGGAGCTTTCCTCACTCCGGGTTGCGTTCGTGAGTTATCATCTCTCAGATCTGCTGCGGACGAGATCCCAGTGGTGCTCTTGTGGACTCGCCTGTGGCCAATCGCCTTCCTACTTTCGCCAGACATATCACAAGCTCGCAAAGTGCTCCTTTTTGGGATTCGAGGGTCTTGGAAGCTTGGACAATGGACACATGGATGCGAGGTGGACGTTTGTCATCGTTTACCATGACGTGCACTTTCTGTTCGACGCCGAATTTGATGGCAAGCCCGAGTCTATTTCGTCGCGGCGTCGAGTCAGGCGCGGGGCGGGTACAGTGCCTTGTCGAGTATGTTGCGATCCGCTCGGCGACGTACCAGTTAGTCGGGCAACGTGCCCCATTTGGAGAGCCCGAGCCCGAGGTTGCGTATGTCGTCGACCGCTCTCTCTCCCGCTTTTGGCATGCGTTCTGGCGTGCGTACACAAACGGTACACATGCGCGGCGTACGACGCGTGCGACCTCTGGGTGCGTGCTACAATTGAGTGTTGGATCTTGAGCTTTAGAAACAGTCAGGAACCGCCTATGAGCCCGAGCTCCCCTGTCTCGATCCTTGCACGGCGATCTTCGTCTTCCCGTTCATGCTGCGATGAATAAACACAGCCAAGGGAAGCTTCTCAGGTCTGCCATCGTCCAGAAGGCCTCCTTGTATAATAGGCACTGAAGATCATAGGGACCGTACACCCTTTCAATCCGTGCTCACACACATTACGGCCATCCACTGACAGAGCACACGACCCTAATATCCGCATGAATAAGGAACGCGGTCCTAGGATCCTAGGGTACCTGGGTCTGAGGTCTCATAATAGGGTCCAGGCTGCTGCGGGACACATTACACCAACATGCCCCAACAGCGTTGGCACTAGTTCGAGTTGATCGCCGCCCGCACCACCACCACTGGAGTACTAACGCTATACGTACAGCGACCGAACCAATTGGAGGATGGGCCCGTTCAGACGATCGGCGGACGACACAGAAATGGTCCTGCCGCGATGCATGCATGACAGGCTGCTACTACTATCATGTGGGGGGTTCTGCAAAAGCGTGACTTTTTTGCAGAACTACCCTAGCCCCTCATCCACGGCCTTGACAAACCCAAGAATTGGTATATAGGTACTTCTTCGCGGATTATTCAAGGATATATGACTAGAATTACGCCAGACGGCATGGTGTATGCTGAGGGGCGGATGAGATATGTTTACACCCCCCGTGACACGGACATCAGGTCAGATCTCTCGTCATTCGCCCTCGGCGCCCAAATAAAAAGTTCATAGACAGGTTTTCCGTCTCAGTGAGCCTCATAATGTGCACCCCGATATGTTGAGCAACGAAATGTACAGATGATCATTGAGTAGAGGGGGAGGCCTT
>MU278688.1:0-24244 GCA_022385745.1 Cubamyces sp. BRFM 1775 | reverse complement strand
GCTACTACATTGTGTGGCGCGATGGGTCCGTACGCCTCTACGCTTGGCCCACTTTCTGTGTGAGGTGGGCGGTGCTATCATGGACCGTCCAAGTATTACAGCTGCTCAACAGTTCGCGATCGGACACACAAAGCGGCAGGATATCATAGGTAGGAGTGAGGCAAAGCTCGGGCGGCCGTGGTCCAAGCGACCCGCCATATATCATACACCGGTGCGCAAGGTATTCATAACAATAGAAACTCTCCCAGCAGATTTGCCCATCTTCCCCGTCCACTAATTATGAACTCTCAATCGCAAAACATGGGCGGCAATGACCCTCGTGCCAAGGTCTCTTTGCCACCCATGCGGCTTTACCGTGAGTTCACCACCTATAGTACACTCGTGGGCAGTGGTTCTTACTATGGTCTATAGCGTCTTCGCATGCGGACCTGATATACCCTGGGCGTACTATTGACCGCGCGCAGGCTGGCGTGTCTACTAGTCATGCGGATCACTCGCAACGCTATATCGACCGTTACAAAGGGACGCGCGAAGTGACTAGCGAGGACCATCGCTACGTGCACCCCAGCGACAACAACTTGCGCCCTACGACGATTGCAGCGAACCCTAGCCACAGAGGCGGAACAGTGGGCGCGATCGCTGGTCCGAATGTGACTGCCAGTGGGGATGGTACGATGGGGGGTGCAGTCCAAGGCACCCCGCTCCACATACAGCCCGAAGCTCGCAACATAGCCTTGGTCCTTACGCCCACGACCGGAAACATGGCGAATATGACAGGCGTGTACGGCGGTGCTCACATGATCTCCTCTCATATGCAGCCTCATGCACACACTCAAGCTCCCAATGGTGCGCTCTTCCTGACACTGGCACTCAGGCCCTCGGAAGCTCTTCCCCGGCCCCAGGGTTTCCAAATCCCTTTACCGGCCGATACCGACCCAAATTATAAGATCAACATCATCATGTCAGGAAGGGTTGGCCTTCACCTATCGAGTGGTAGAACCACTCCCACCAATTTGCACGTGGAGCCTCGTGTAGCGCGCCTTGTAGACAACGCCACTATGTCTTTGGAGGACATTATCGAGGACAATGGCGTATATCTTCAGAGGGTATATGTAAGTACACCACGCTCACATTCATTTCGATTGGAGAATACTGATATCATGCTAGTACGTTTCAGAGAGGATCGAGATGAGTCCTTGTAGAAAGTCGATAGATCCTCAACGTACATATCAATTTACGCTAGGGCACCTGCTTTCGCTGCTGTTGACGATGCAGTATGGTCATTGGGTGAGTTGGCTCCGACGTCTCTAACGGGATTAATGTCAACATGATCACTGATATGCTCTACCATGATCACCTAGCAACGAAAGTTCAAGGAGAAGGATGATAGAACCTTGCACTATGCTATTGGAAGGAATGGGGGCCTGCCGCAGGGGACCATGCTGGAGTTTACGGATCTCTGCGCAACTGCGATCCGGCGCCGCCCAGTAGGGGAGCCTCACAGGCGCATGTGGTGTTATTTCCTGCAGCTGGACGTACGCATACAGTGACGTGCCTATGCCACGAAGCCATCTCGGGATCTATGCAATCTGCCTAACTGAGGCTCGTACCCGGATATGTGGGTTGAGCGTAGTATACACATTGATGTACGATTACCGGTTGTACCACTGGCAGAAAGCAGCTGCCTCTTTCACAGTTCTTCAGGACGCCTTTCGCCCTGTTTCGAGATAGTCGTTTTTTCAAATATGACCGGTACCTCTGCGGCCAAATCACGACAGCTCACGTTCTCCCTTTACATCCCGGTCCTCACTGGAACTTCGAGTCCCCGATGTAGAGTCGCCTAGACTGGAACTACACACGAGCTTCGCGCGCCTCAATCGAGTCCTGATTTTACGTGGATTACTTTACAATCGGCCTTATCCGGCCCTTACCGGAAGGTATTTAGTATCACCTTGGAAGTAAGATGCATGATGACCACTGCCGCAACCACTTACCCACTCATGAATGCTTCCGGAGGGGGGCCGTCATTCAAGTTGGTCGATGTTATCATCGAGACTTCCTCATTTCCCATTACATGGAATCGACGTCAAGATGTCGTAAGATGTAGTAGTACGTATGACAGGGACATCCGGCCCGATGATTATGGGAGTCAGAGGCCCACAAATGGCTGGACCGTGGACGTCTCATGATCACCCCCTCTTGCTTCGTAGAATCGTCGCCGGTCGGCGTCTCGTTGTCATAAGTGGGCCCGCACCTGCGCCCGGGTAGCCCAATGACCTTTCAGCAGAGCTGCTTGAGCGTACGAGGTAATGTGGTACCCAGGTGTGCCAGTGTGCTTTGAGAGTGGACTTGGCTTTGATCCCGACGTGGACCAGAACCGACCAGTGCCATATATAACCGAGCAGTTACTTAGGCATGCCCGGTTCTCAGCACCGTACAAAAACCAGAGCATCCAGTATACCAAGGTGCTCGCACATCTCAGCAAAAATCGATTCGTCAAAATCCAGGTGAGTTTCCGGACTGCACGTTCACGCCGAAAGCAATCAATCTCACTCGCCCCGCCTTACCAGATACTACTCAACCTGAGTCTACTATGGAGTATTCAAACGTGCCGGGTTCCACCGTCGTTGAAGCTGAATATGCGACGAGACGACCCCCGCTCCCGCTCCTGACACTAGTCGTCCTTCCCGAAAGCGCACTGGCCTGCATCATGGCATTGCACCCTCCATCCGCCATCCGCATGGGCGCGGCGCTCCTTCTGCTCTACACAGCGTCGTATGCAGCATCGACGTACACAAGAGGAACACCGGCGAACGACTACGGGTGGGGCAGCGCGTTCTACGGGAACATGGTCCTTAACATGATGTTCCTGGTGACTGACCCTCTGAAAGACATCCACTACCTGAAGGATCCCGCACCGCTGACAGCCAGACCGTTGTTCAAGCGGATGGGGTATGCGCTTTGCATCCTTCGAAACTACCGTCTTGTCGGCACGAACGCTCAGGTACTACACCGACTGGCTGGGCCGTGGTAGCTACTGGCTTACGCAATCCCATAGGTCGCCAATGTCCCGCCGCTGTTCAAAGGGACCCGGTCGCAATTCCTCCGAAGGCGGCTTCGACAGCTCTTGGTCACCATCGTCACCCTCGACATGACAGAGTCCTGGGTCCATACTCACCCACATCTCTACATGCCTGGCAATGACAGCAACAGCAGCACGGAATACTTGCATCTTCCATCAGGCCCGGTTGGCTACTACCTCGCGCGCTCCGCGTGCATGGCCGTCTGGCTTGTAATGGTCTACTCATTTCTCAGGCTGCTATACTTCTCCTTCTCTCTCGTAATGGTCGCCGCGCACCTCGGAGACCCCGAGGACTGGCCGGACGTGTTTGGCTCTTGGTCGGACGCGTACACCGTCCGTCGTCTCTGGGGGTACGCTGCCTAGCCACTGAAATACCCCTCCTGATCTGATGCTTCTCGACGGCTCATCGTAGACGTACCTGGCACCAGAACCTACGTCGCGTACGTATAATAGCGTCTCGGGAACTCATCCTTCCACGCGTCGGTCTCACCCTCACTTCCCGGGACAGCACTTCTCGTACTGGGGAAAGCTCTCCACACGCGCGCTCGGCATCCCGCGCCGCACCTGGCTTTCCTCCCAGGTGCAGATCCACGTCGCCTTCGCGCTCTCCGCGCTCCTGCACTGTATGGGAGACCTCATGGTCGGGAAGGAGCACTTCGGCCGTTCCTGGGCGTACTTTGCCGTGAACGGCCTCGCGATCACCGTCGAGGACACTGTCATCGCGCTCGCGAGGCGTGCGGGACTCGCTGGTGCGCAAGCGGGACGTCCGTCGCGGACACTCCGCGTCGCTGGGTATGTGTGGGTGTACGTGTGGTGTACGTGGTCGGCGCGGCTGTACCAGCGCACGATGTGGGAGACCCACGCCGGGGTGGAATACATCTTGCCGTATTCGCCGGTCCGCTCGCTGGTGCTCCCTGCGTTGTGAGTGTGCTATTCTCTGTGGAGCGCTCACCTCTTTTTGACCTCGCGCGATGATCGTGGCAGCCGACAGATCACAAGCAGTATCGTGTGGTATCTGTCGTGATTACATATCTGCCACCCTCCAGATGTCTGATCGAGGACGCTGAGTCTTTAGATCATAGGAGGAGGGTGTGCGAGGAGCGATCAGTATCGTTCATGTTCGCGAGACACTCAGGGAATATCATCTTGAAGACGCCGAGGGGAGAGTACTTGTGTACGTTCCCTCATTTGCGGAAAGAGATGGACCCACGGCGAGGTTGGAGATGCGTCCCGTGGTCGCGGATTTGCATCCGGTTCCCTCTCGCTGTACAACATGTTGGTATGGTGTATAGTGACGGTTTCAGCTTCCAACTCAATCATGAGGAGTTCGCCAGACGAAAAGTAGCAGATGAAGTGGACGACGATAGACTTAGACTAAGACTAATAGTAGACCGGACCTGGACGGCACAGTGCGGGCATAGAATCTAGATGCGGAGATCACCGGGCACGCGAGCGCTGTTGCTTCTTCAAGTTCTTGGCAGTTAGTTGCACCTTCGACCTCGCCTCGGGAATCTTGCACTGCGTTCATCCTTTTCAATTCTAGCATCTGCGTGATAGACACGACAAAGGAGAGGGCGAGATATTTGAGCTGCTTCCAAGGTAGCAGCTATGCTTGCCGGTTTAAAGTCAAGGTGCGCTACTTCATACAAAGCTGACTGTCGGGCAGACCTCGTTCGACTACGCGACGCGGACGCACTTTACCAGGACTTTACCTGCAAGATGTCGTACCATCA
Organism: Cubamyces sp. BRFM 1775; assembly: GCA_022385745.1. Lineage (NCBI taxonomy): Eukaryota > Fungi > Basidiomycota > Agaricomycetes > Polyporales > Polyporaceae > Cubamyces > Cubamyces sp. BRFM 1775. Next base: position 19,429 of record MU278688.1, on the reverse strand, counting down.
TTGCATCTGTGATGGCGACGCCGCAATAGGCCGCAATAAGCTGCAGTGAAATGAAACATTTAGCCATTGATCGCCACCATGTGCCTGATAGGTCGTCTCGGCGATCGCATATATGAACCCTACCGCGACGCGACCCTCCAGCACTTTATTCCTGAACACGAACATAACCCCGCGGTGAGTCTAGCCGCTGCATATATTCGAGGTTTTCTCAGCGAAACAGAGGTCACTAACTATAGTCTGCAGGTACGCTTGGAACTGGCATGGGCTACGCGGACACGGACGTCATCGCCGAGTATGCGGCAAGGCGACCTGCACTCCCCTTCGTGACATTTGTCGTCCTCCCCGACATCGCACTGGCGTGCATTATGGCGCTCCGCCCGCCATTCGTGATTCGCGTCGGAGCGTCGCTCCTGCTGCTGTATGCAGCGTTTTACGCGACAGCGACGTATACTACAGGAACTCCTGTGGACGACTACTCATTAGGCAGCACAATCTTCGGAAACATGGTCCTGAACATCATGTTACTGACGTGGTTGACGGATCCTGTCAACGACTTCCGCTACGTGAAGGATCCTGCGCCGTTGACGGCCCGGCCGCTCTTCAAGAGGATCTGGTATGCGTTCTGCATCATCCGTAACTATCGCCTTATTGGCACGAACGTCCAGGTATGAGGTGGCGTCCGTGGGCCATGCCAATCCTAACGTGCTTACATTTATTTCCTAATAGGTTGCCAACGTACCCGCGCCGTTCAAGGGAACGCGATCCCAGTTTCTCCTAAGACGGCTCCGCCAGCTACTCGTGTGCATCGTCTCCCTCGACCTAGTCGAGTCCTGGATCCACACGCATCATCACCTCTACATGCCCGAGACCGCCCACCTGCACTTCCCCGCGACTCCCTTGGGCTATCTCGCTCGTTCCGCGTGTATCGGCGCTTGGCTCTTCATGTGCTACACAGTGCTCAAGCTGTCTTACGTCGTCTGCTCCATGGTGGCGGTCGCGACGCAGATCGGGAACGGGGACCCCGAGGACTGGCCTGACCTGTTCGGCACTTGGTCAGACGCATATACGGTCCGTCACCTTTGGGGGTGAGTGACGTTCTTCTCATATCCGCCACCAAGGTAGGCTGATGTGAGTCCGGGGCCCTCCCTAGACGTGCCTGGCACCAGAACTTGCGTCGAGTACGTTTACACTACCATCACACGCATCTATCTCTTCCAACCAGCTAACCCGCCCGTGCAACACACAGCACTTCTCGCACTGGGGCAAGCTCACCGTGCGCGCCCTCGGCATCCCGCGCGGCACCTGGCTCTCCTCGCAAGTGCAGATCCACGTCGCCTTCGGGCTCTCCGCGCTCCTGCACTGCATGGGCGACCTCATGATCGACCGCGCGCACTTCGGGCGCTCCTTCGCGTTCTTCGCCGCGAACGGCCTTGCGATCACTCTCGAGGACACCGTGTTCGCGCTCGCGAAGCGTGCTGGGCTCGCGCCTGCGGGGCGCCCGTCACGGGCGCTGCGTGTCCTGGGATATCTGTGGGTGTACGTGTGGTGTACGTGGTCGGGCCCGTTGTACCAGGGCTGGATGTTTGAGTCCAAGGTCGGGCTGAACGACATTTTGCCGTATTCGCCGACGCGGTCGATTATACTACCCGCGATGTGAGTGCTCGCTCTTCTACAGTGATACGCCGGCCCGTCTGACGCTTGACTTCGGACAGTCGAAGCATTACAGGCTATGCGTGATATGCATAGGTCTACGAGCCCCCAAGTATCCTAGCTATACCAGATGGGTACATAATGCCATTCCTCGACGCGAGTGCAGTTGTTAGTGAAGGCATAAATATGTGTGCAGTCGGCGTTCTCCGACATCTGAATGAGAGAATGAGAAGGCGGCCAATCTGGCTAGGACGCAACGCACAAGTTGCAAACAGGACCAGAAGGTCCGAGAATCGTTGTGGTACATACTATACAGCTCGCATAGAACAGGATTTACTAGAGAAGGACAACATATAATGATACAGGTCATGGATGACCTACAGGCCGGTGGCTGCAGAAGCGCAAGTAAGTAGCATGTACGTTGCGAATCAAGGCCGATAGACTCACATTGCAGGCAGGGGCCCATGAGCGACCGCGTGGGCGAGTCCGACAAGCTATCGTCCAGTAGGACCTTGGACTCGAACAGCCAATCCAGGTATAAGCACATCGACCAGGCGAGCCACGCGAACACACACGTAGCCCACCACCTGCAGTGCGAAAGGGGGCCGACGTTCTCTCCCGAGCTTCAATCAGAACCCGAACCCAGAGCCTATTGCGCGCCGACTCTGACGCGGACGCGGAAGTGTAGCAAAAGCATGATATCTAATGTCATAGTACGATGTAACTAAGTAACGTGGAGAAAGCAGTATACAGCGAAGAATAATGGACCGAGATCAGATGAATACATGTGGGGGTAGGTTAGCCGTCTATGTGCGGTCCCGGTGGTGACTCGCCGCGCGCGTGGTAGCATTACAAGGGTATCGGTATCAAAGGATCGCAGTCCGAAAGATGGTGAGAGCAGTGGCGTGTAGTAGATGCGCGGAATATGGATACAAGGCAATTCACAGCAAGTCGTCCGAAATGTACGAAAACAAGTACGTCAGGCTACGGCAGCTTCACCGCCACCGCGGCCTGTGTTCGTCTGTGCTGCGGCAGATTCCGCAGCGTAGAAGTGTCCGGATGTATCACTAGTCGGATGTGCAGAAGGGGGCGTAGGGTTCCGTGGCCACGAGACGGTCAGCATGCCTTCTGCGAGCGTGCTGCGGACGTGCGCTGCCTGTATAATGATGATGATGATGGTGACCGGAGTCAGTTCGAGTGACTCAGCGTGGTGGATGAAACGAGGAGGGGGTGCTTACAGTGACACCGGTCGGGAGCGCTAGCTCGCGATGAAACTTGCCATACTTGATTTCTTGGACGGGATAGAGTGTCGCTGTTGATGGCGTCGGCTCCGAGGCGGCATGTGATAGTGCGATCCCGTGAAGGTGCGGCCCCGCGCGCTCGCCATCAACTATGAGCTTGCCGTTTTCGATGCGCACGGAGAGTTGCTCAGCCTTCATGCCAGGCAGCTCGAAAAGTGCCGTGACGACGGGGCTGTTCGGGTCATCACAGATGTCCATCCTGTTCGAACGAGTGTCAGATACTGCGCTCGACATCTCATTGCTCAAACTTTGACTGAGCGCAAACACATACCTTGGCATGAAAATTGTCGCGTTCTTTCGGTGTTGTCGCTGCCTCTGCAGCTCAATGTACGCCCTCGCGAGCATCCGATCCAGGTGGCGGTAACGGGGATCCTCCTCTTGAGACATCATGCGTGGCTTATCGAAGGACCGCTTTGTGGGGATCGTGGACTTGAACGTGTATTGCGGAGACATAGCCTGTAGCGAAAGAAGAGGGCGAATGTGGCACGTCGTAGATGCAACTTGCTTATATATTTCGCCTCCGAGTCAGGAAGCGCCGGAATCATACTACTCCGCAGGGACAAGTGTACACAAGCCGCGAGCTCCATGACAGCTGCTTAGGGAAATGTGGGTCAGGATCTGTGCCCGGCGATGACTCGATCCGGTACACGTCTACCCACCCCCGAGGCCGAATGCGAAAACTTGCGTGTCGCCGTACATATGCGGATATCTACAGCGACCGAGATGTCAGCATACGAGGTGAAAACGTCGGATGGAATGACTGAGCCTGTGCACTTTAGGGACGGTGAGTAAGAACTACCGTTAAATCCCGCCCCGCACGGCGCCTCGTTGCCGCCGCACATGCTGTGCCGCCGAGGCGCCCGCCGCATACGCCCGAGCCAATCTCCTCGCCGGCTCCTTGGCCATGCATGGTGTTGTGTATTGCATCACACTGCTGTAATTCACCATGAGAGAAGGCCCGTATATTCAATGGGTGACTTTCCGTAACGATTTAGACACAGTTTGCCCCCTGGGAAAGAAGTGGATAGAGCGTGACAGTCCGCCCATGCGGGTTAGCGCCTTTATCCGTAGCCCATTCCGAGCTCCGAATTAGATACAGCTCTAGACACAGGAGTCTCCGGGCTCGATGTTGTTCGTGGTGAGTTCGAGAGCTTCGCGTAAGGTCGCGATGAGCTGATGGCCTTCCTGGAATGGTCAACCAGTGCGCGGCTGGCCCCACTTCTCTCACTTAAGCGAGGATAGAGGCAATCAGCGACTCACAGCGAGGTTTAGAGAGGGGGGTACCCCCCCTCTCTATTCGACAGGGCTTAGGGAGTCTAAGCGAGGTTTAGAGAGGGTGGAGCGCGACGTTCGGAGTTCGAAAATGTCACGCTCGGACATCGGGAATTTGTGGCCCATATGGTTAGCGCAGCTAAACCTGTGTCTAAATCGTTACGGAAAGTCACCCAATATCGTCAATATGTTGCTAGCCAAGAACACGATGGTCGGACGCATGGGGGACAGATGCTACTTACGCTTCATAGTCTCTAACATCGTTCTCACCCAGAGACTCCCGGATCATCTTCGACAGCCACTCGTTCGACTATCCACAGATCCGTCCGACGCGACGCTGGCTTCCGTAGACGTGGCTTCGAGACGCGACTATGCATCCGCACTTGGAACGTCGGGATGGTCCGATACCCCCCAGGCCTCAGACGTGATCAAGGACACGGTATACGTCCGGGCGGCCTCGAACGGCTGGTGTGGGTCCTGTATTGTCCATACCGCATAGAGGCCGACGAGAACTTCCGCACACTGTCCAGCACAGAGCCCAAGCGAGCCTTCCCGCAATTTCGTGATCATCGCTAAGATTGATGGAGTCAGAGGAATCACCACCAATGGCAAGGCCTCACCTCGTTTGCGTGGCGTGCAAGCTTATTGGGCAGAGTCGGCATATTCCGGGAGATTTCTACACCGTTCAACCCGCCACTGCGTGTGGACACTCGCGGAACAGGCTTGGGTGTGATCGGAATTGAGATTCTGTGTACAATCGTGTTCAGGGCCGGAGCTTCGCAGAAAGATGAACACGGGAGTTTGGTGAAGGCAGAGGCACACGTGGTCGTGAAGGCAAGAGGCATGGCAGGAACGAGTCGTGCTGGGGGCGCTGCAGAAACCAACCATCTGCCTGTCCAGATAGTTCCCTGAGTTACAGTTTGGGTTCCGGTGTGCGGTCGACCAGGAAGTGACTCTCACTCATGTTGTCGATAGCTCGTTCGAAGCTGCGGATGCGCTGCATGAGCACTGCACACTCTTGATTGAGTGACTTCAATACCAGTTGACTCATAGTAGCCGCGACAGACTCACTCCCGCGAATCCGTGACATATCCCCACGCTGCAGAGTACGATCCTCGCATACGTGGTTAATGCAAACAATGACTTGACTCCGAATACTGCGGGTGCACATGGGGTTGATAATTTAATGCTGTTCCATGAAATTCCAGATCCAGGGGACCGCATACATCCAGGCAAAGGATAAGATATTGATGCAGTTCCTAGGGTCTACATCCACACCGCGGTACAAGCTACCGCAAGTATGATTTCAGTGCCGTGGAAATGTAAACGCAGCATTCGCACATACAGAATATATGCGCCAGAGGGCTCAGTGAGAAGAGCCTGCCACGTTGTTGTTGCGGGCTTGGAGGTGGCGCGCGTTGACTGCCACGAAGTGGTACAGCACCACGGTGAACATCGCCAGCATGCCCAGCGAGTTCGCAAGGTTGTAAAGAGTGTTGTGGGTGATCATTGTGACCTAAACGTCGACTGGTTTATAAGCAGCTAGCAGCGGAACGCGTCGCGGACGGAGAAAGGTACGGACCAGACGTCGTGGTCGACCGCCAAGAGTGTTGTGGTCTGTTTGGCTCGCTCATCGTCGGGACGAGCGCGGCGCCTCGCGAGCTCTCCCGAAGACACCGTCAACGACGACGAACGCTGCTTTTCTCCTTCTCTCCCCATTCTCCTCTGTCTCTTGCTCATAGTCTGCGACAATGAGGCCCACTGAGATCCGCCGCAGCGACATGCCTGGCCGTGAGTGCACATATCTTGTGATGTATGTGGGTTGCGGTTGACCCGGTGTTTACAGCCAAGGTCTACGTGAGTAGCATGAGCATCTCTTGTGGTGTCTTCCGGACAGGGTTTTGATGGAATGCGCGGTTTAGAACCTTTGGTGGGGTGACAAGGGCGTTCAGAAGCAGAAGGGCATCGTCACGTACTGTGCGTATTCACCACCAGACTTTGCTGGACGCTGCTCACCTCTCCTCCCTTCTACAATTGCGCCTGTTCTACCGGGTCCATTCCCCTAAACAAAACAATGATAAAACAATGATGCTCTCGCCAATGCAGCCATGTCGCCCTTCAAGCAGCGCGCGGCGAAGAACATGTTCACTAACTGGATCTTCAACGGTTACCGCCGCCTCGCCTCGCAAGCTGTCTACTGGGCCATTCCTTTCGCGATCGGTACGTTATACACCGAAACTATCCCTTCCAATTCTCCACAATCCCCCACGTCTCGTGCCAAAGTCTTGTCCATATATTTCTCTCCGCGTCCTGTCCCCTCTTCCGCTTCCAGATTCCACTCGTCACATTTCTTGAGATTCTGACCTCTCATATCTCGTTCTCAGGCTACGGCACCTACTCGTGGGCGAAGCGCTATGATGCTTGGCAAAACAGCAAGGCTGCACATGTCGCGGGCCACGGTGCTCACTGAATATCACCATAGAGTGCATGTACACTTCGAGACGGACCGTACGTCTATTAGCGCCAGTGCCTAATTCATCCATCTTTCCTGCGCCCGCTTTGCCGCGCTCAACCATCCGCACGTCTTCCGTCAATTCAGCAGTAAGTCCCGTCCGTCTGTTGACAACATTGTAGCGCAACCCTCGCATGCCGGCCGCTATGCTGGGAATGCAACATGTCGTCATGGTCCGAACCGTAACGTCCTTTTCCGTGCGCACAGGCCTTTTTGGCGTCATCATATTCTGACTCGTCCGCGTGGATCACGCGGGCGCTTCAGTCGACAAGCCCCCCTAAGACACCGAGTCACAATGTTAGTTGCCGTTATGGACCCACTAGTCAGTACTGCTTTAGAACTACAGGGGGCGATAAGTCACTCCCCGCCCATCATGAGTCAATATCAGCCCCGATATAAAGCAACGCGGAGGGGGCGTGGCACTTATCTACGCCTCCCTTCAAGACCAGCCCCCTCGCTTCCCTCCGAGTTCCCCTCCCCAGACGCTACACCACCTGCAACATGACCGTCCGACCGACCAAGCAGAGCCTTGTGACGACCGTCAGGAAACGTTTGGGGAGGGAACTCACTCGGGATGAGCTCTACCGGCTCGCGCGCGCTATGCAGGCCCGGCAGCTTCAGCAGCGGGTTTATAAGCCTCGGTAAGCAACCATCTGCGTTCGTTCCCCCTCCCGCGTATCGCTGACAGATCGCGAACTCAGGATGGAACTTTGGGACGATGGCGAGAGCGCGAGGATCACCGCGGTGTTCGAGCTCCCGGGGCTGGGCCCGAACGAGGTCCTCGTCGACGTCGTCGATGGCAGGCTTATCGTCAGCGGCGAGCGCCGTCCGCGCATCCCGAGCTTTCAGCGCTCCGATGGTATTCCTGGCCAGTCCAAGTCCCCGGCTGGAGCCACGACGAGCATGCTGCAAGTCCGGGAGCTCAAGTATGGTACGTTCCGTCGTGTGATCGCCATGCCGGAGGGCTGCACCGTAAGTCCATACACACCTACTCCAGAAACGATGTGTCCCTGATAAGCTATGTGAACCGGGTGTTTCGTAGACGAACGACCTTGAAGCCTCCCTCGAGAACGGCATGCTCACCGTCACCTGGCCGCGCCATCCCCTCCCGGAATTAGCCCGCGTTCAAGAGATCGACTCCTCCGCTAGCACTCCCAAGATCGCTGATGAAGACAAATCCGACGATAACGATACTCCTACTTATTCCCCTTCCGACCCTTACTTCGGCGACAACGACGCGTCGGGTGCCCCCAACTAGCTGCTGCCGTCCATCTATCTTACACCTTATACCTATTGCCCCCCGGAAGTTGTGTTGTTATGTTACAATAGTTCAATATGTACAATACTAAGGATGATATGCACCCCCGCTCCCACCACGCTCTTGGGTTGTTTGAGGCTGTCAGATCGCCTTGAACTGGAAGTTATTCGAGCTCTCGAACACAATGCTCACCGTCAGTCATCGGAGTGATAAGATAAGATCCGAGCGTATGATGACGGTACGCAATTACCTGATGAACGAGCGATGAGATAAGATGTTTGTCAGGACGCTGAATGTGAGCGAGTAAGACCAATCATCATGTATGCTCTCTTCTGTACGCCTTTGTTCAAAATCTATCGCGGTCGGTGCAGAACGTCCACTGCACCGTTGCCGGTGTAGAATAAGGAGTAGCTAGTAGAGGTTCATACTTACTGCGATTATCAGTACTGCGAAAACGCCCATTGAGATAAGATTAGGTTTTGTTAGAAATGCCGGGCCGCATGATCACGATGACTCGCGACGACCACTGAGGAAAGAGGAAAGGGAAAGAGACGGTTGGGATGCTCAGGCTGCATCGATTTCGATTCCAGCAGCTTGTTCCTTCTCGCCCTCTGTACATAGTTCCTCACACCTCTCTCCGTCGTCCAACCCTTCCTGCACATCTTGCTGTCTCTCGTTCGCATTCAACCAGCATGACCACCCCGGTCGCGTCCTCGTCGCAGCCGGCGCAGATCCCTGCCCTCGAGAACCCTCATCAGGAGGGCACGAAAAAGTCCAAGGATAAGAAGGCGAAGGACACCGGGTCTGCGCATCCTCTCGAGGTGAGCTGAGGCATTACTCTCGGACCTGCACGCGAGCTCTGACGCGTCGTGTAGCTCAACCCCCGCCCCGAGTACTTCGATCACCGTATCAAAATCTTTGAGAAGCTCAAGACGGAGTACGATGAGTGGGTCAAGAGTACGTCCTCGACTCATATACCCATCCTGCTGTTTCTCAGTGCCGCTGCTTTGCAGATCAGCCACGGCAAGAAATCGCTGTCACGCTCCCTGATGGCTCTCAGCGCAAGGGCACGAGCTGGGAGACCAGCCCTATGGACATCGCGAAGGAGATCTCCAAAGGCCTCGCTGACCGCGTAGTCATTGCCAAGGTGAGTCACACTTCCCCGCAACTCAACGCATACACTCGATACGGGAATTGGCCCGGCCGATCGAACGCTCCCCAAATGCCTACGGCCTAGCTTGTCGTGTTGTCAAGCTACATCGGCGCAGTGGGCGGGCCGCGGTCTTAAAGATATGCACGTCACAGTCGGACTTCGGTTAATGTCGCTGGGTGCGGTTTCGATGAACTGCCTATGCTTGGTCGTTCTGCACGCATCACACCTGTTGCGTTATCCCCGGAAGACAGCAGGTGGCTTCCAACTTGTTGGATCTCTTCAACGTCGGACTATCTCTCGAGACACTTGGTATACTTCGCGTGGTCTATGATGCTGGCGCGCATCGGTCGTTGTCCGTCCGACTGAATCCGACCGAAGTCTGACCGGTTCGACCGAATATTGGAGGTTTCTTCGGGAGACCAGTTTTTTGCCAGCATATATCGGCCATGCTATGATTAGAACAAGTCTAACGATACCTTACAGGTCAACGGCGAGCTCTGGGATCTCGAACGCCCACTTGAAGCATCATGTAAGCTCGAACTGCTCGACTTCGAACATCCGGAAGGCAAGCGTGTGTTCTGGCACTCGTCGGCGCACGTACTTGGCGAGGCTGCCGAACGTCACTACGGCTGCCACCTTTGCATCGGCCCTCCGACGGACGATGGTTTCTTCTACGAGATGGCTATCGAGGACAGGTGTGTTCATATAATATCTCTCATTCCGTCACGTTTTGCTCACCTTCTCCCTCGTAATATGTAGGCCGGTCGTGAACAGCGACTACCCCGCGCTCGAGAAGGTCGCGGACATGGCGATCAAGGAGAAGCAGAAGTTCGAGCGCCTCGTCGTGCCCAAGGAGACTCTGCTGGAGATGTTCGGGGTGAGTAAACGTGACATTCGACAGGTAGTGTTCACGGTTCGCTCACAAGGTGCCGCAGTACAACAAGTACAAGAAGTATATCATTGAGACTAAGATCCCCGACGGCACCTCCACCACGGTGTACCGTTGCGGGCCTATGGTCGACCTCTGTGTCGGTCCTCACATTCCGCACACTGGCAGAATCAAGGCGTTCATGGTGACAAAGGTGCGAGATTATCGCCTGCAGTCTATCACAAGTCACCTGAACAGAGCATCCGTAGAACTCGGCCTCGTACTTCCTGGGTGACGCCAACAACGATTCGCTCCAGCGTGTCTATGGTATCTCCTTCCCAGATAAGAAGCAGTTGACGGAATACAAGAAGTTCCTCGAGGAGGCCGCGAAGCGCGATCACAGAAAGATCGGCAAGGAGCAGGAGTTGTTCTTCTTCAATGACTTGAGTCCTGGAAGCTGTTTCTTCCTGCCTCACGGTACTCGTATTTACAACACGCTTGTCGAGCTCATGCGGGTACGTCTGTTCTCCGTCTACGTGATGCTTGTTGCTCATCCTTCGCGACCAGTCGGAGTACTTCAAGCGTGGCTACCAGGAAGGTTTGTGCATACGAATCCTCTATTGGAGGGGCATACACCTGACCCGCACCCCAGTCATCTCGCCGAACATGTACAACAGCAAGCTGTGGGAGACGTCCGGGCACTGGCAGAACTACAAGGACGACATGTTCACGCTCGACGTCGAGAAGGAGAAGTGGGCGCTCAAGCCGATGAACTGCCCCGGCCACTGCCTCATCTTCGACTCGCGCGACCGGAGCTACAAGGAGCTCCCGATCCGCATGGCCGAGTTTGGCATCATCCACCGCAACGAGGCGTCGGGCGCGCTCACGGGCCTCACCCGCGTGCGCCGCTTCGTGCAGGACGACACGCATGTGTTCTGCATGCCGTCGCAGGTACGTGTGGGGCGGTGTGGTGGACGGAAGCGAAGACGCTGACGGGCTCGTGGTAGATCGAGGAGGAGATTGCGGCGCTGTTTGACTTCATGCAGCACATCTACGGTTTGTTCGGCTTCGAGTTCCACCTCGAGCTCTCCACCCGCCCGGAGAACTACCTCGGTACGATCCAAACCTGGGATGCCGCTGAGGACGTGAGTCCACATCTACACACTCTCCTCCCATCGATCTACACGCATATGCTGATGCCATTATCTTCTTGGATAACAGCAACTCAAGAAGGCGCTCGAGAAGTTCTACCCTGGAAAATGGGAGATCAACCCGGGCGACGGTGCGTTCTACGGCCCCAAGATCGACATCACGATCCGCGACGCGCTCCGCCGCGCGTTCCAGTGCGCGACGATCCAGCTCGACTTCCAGCTCCCCGAACGGTTTAACCTCAAGTACCGCTCCGCGGACGAGGCCGCCGCGGCCGACGCGGGCAAGCCCCCTCCGCGCCCCGTCATCATCCACCGTGCGATCTTGGGCAGTCTGGAGCGCTTCATTGCAATCATTACGGAGCACTTTGCCGGCAAGTGGTAAGTGTCGAACGCTCCTTGTATGCGCGGGTGTGTATGCTGAGATACCTTTTGTAGGCCATTCTGGCTGTCTCCCCGCCAGGTTCTCGTCGTCCCTGTCGCTGTGCCCTACGTGAGTACCCGGTATATGCGAAGCATGTCAAGGCGCTAACGTGGCTTGGATGCAGAGAGAATACGCCTCCGAGGTCGCGGACAAGCTGAGCAAGCTCGGCCTGTACGTCGACGTCGACAACGGCGAGAACACGCTCCCGAAGAAGATCCGCAACGGCGAGATCGCGCAGTACAACTTCATCCTCGGTGAGCCTCACACGTCTTACACACTCTCCTTCGAATTCATCTGATCTTATGGGGTATGCCAGTCGTCGGCCAGGACGAGCTCGACTCGCGCTCGGTGAACGTGCGCAACCGCGACGACGTGGGCACCAAGGCGCGCACGGAGACCCTGCCGCTCGACGTGATCGCGGAGAAGCTCCTCGCGCTCAAGACCACGCGCAGCCTGCACAACAAGCTCCAGTAGACTCTCGCAACGGGTTGATGTTGGTGTTGGTGTTGGTGTTGGCGTTGACATTGACATTCAGGGTCAGGGTCAGGGCGATGTGATTTTGTAAATGTATGTGCTTACTTTCCGTGGTATGCCTGGCGAGACGAGACAATACAGCAGAGGGTATCTTTCGAGTCCTGGCTGAATCGGCGGAGTTGTTGCCTGAGCGCCTTTGGCGTCTCTGGTCAGCTTCCGCGAAGAACGAGGTGTTTCCCAAGCATCCACTTGCACAGATGGGCAGATAAGGTACACCATCTGAGGTCTGCGAAGTTCATCAAGAACGTGATCCCTTGCATCGTATATATGGCAGCCTTCTCATCCCCACGCAGCCATGTCGGTGCACACTCATACTGCTTGTATATACAGAACGCTTTTGCTCTTGGTGAGTGCAATCCAGATTGCCTGCGATCACGAATCTTACTGAGCTTCGGACGGACACAAGCACCTTGCAGTAATCATGTCACACATATACTCTGACGCCACCGCCCGCGAGTATGCGGCTCGGCGGCCCCCACTATCGATTGTGACCTTCATGATCCTCCCTGACATAACGCTCGCATGCATCATGGCCCTACGCCCGCCATTTGCCATCCGATTAGGGGTCTCCTTGCTTCTAATTTTCGCTGCTATCTACGCCACCGCGACGTACACGCTAGGGGCTCCCGTGAGCGACTACTCGATGGGCAGCGTAGGGTTTGCGAACACAGTCCTCAATATCACGCTGTTCACGTGGCTAGCAGACCCCATCAAGGACTTCCGGTACATCAAGGAACCTGCGCCGTTGACGGCCAAGCCGTTCATCAAGAGGCTCTGGTATTCGATCTGCATCATCCAGAATCGGCGCCTCGTCGGTACGAATGTTCAGGTAGCGCATCGTCCGTTCCCACACCCTCCGCCGTAGGAAGCTGACGGGCCGCCACAGGTCGCCAATGTGCCTCCGCTATCCTCGGGATCGCGGTGGCGGTACCTCAGACGGAGGGTCCGCCAGTTGCTGGTTGGCATGGCCATCCTTGACGTCGTTGAGTCCTGGATTCATACCCACCGCGACCTGTACATGCCCGCCACGGCACCATTGCATTTCTCCGCGGGCCTTCGAGGGTTTCTTGAACGCTCGGCGTGCATGGTCCCTTGGTTCATTATGGTGTACATGACGGTGCAGCTGCCGTACCTCATCTGCGCCATCCTAGCCGTGGGGACCCCGAATGCTGGCCGGACTTGTTTGGCAATTTGTCCGATGCGTACACTCTTCGCAATCTTTGGGGGTATGTCTGCCTTGGGCGATCAATTGTCTGGCTGTCGATTTTGATGGTGTGTACAGGAAGGTCTGGCATCAAAGCTTTCGTCGTGTACGTCCAACCTCTTGCCGTGGAGATATAGCAATTAGACCAGCAGCTCATCGTTGATTTTACAGCACTTCTGCTATTTGGGCAAAGCCGTTGTGCGTGTGCTCCACATCCCGCGCGGCACCTGGCTCTCGTCCCAGGTGCAGATCCACGTCGCCTTTCTGCTCTCCGCGTTCCTCCACTGTATGGGGGACCTGATGATCGGCAAGGAGCACCTCGGCCGCTCCCTGTCTTTTTTCATCGTCAACGGCATGGCTATCACCTTCGAGGACACGGTCATCGCGCTTGCTAAGCGTGCTGGATATGCCTCAGCTCAGGCGCAGGCAGGACGTCCGTCGTACGCACTGCGAATGCTGGGTTACGCGTGGGTGCTTCTGTGGTGCATGTGGTCCGGCCCAATATACAAGGACTGGCTCCTCGAGTCTGGAGTCCACCTGGGCAATTTTCTGCCATATTCGCCGGTTCGCTCGTGGATACTGCCTACGGCGTGAGTTCAGTCTCCCTGCTGTCGGTTGTCGCATATGGCCGCATTGCTCATTAGTTCTTGGTTTGGAAGGTATCAAATTATTGGGGCATCGAGCTTGGTTGATGAGCTAAAAAGGTCGTTATGAAGCATCCCGTACTATCCAGTATCGGCTAGAGAATGGTGCAAAGACTATCGTTTGTTCAGTAGGAGCCCATGTCATCTGTTGTCTGTCTGTTGTACAATGTAGACTGTACTATGGGTCGTTCTCCGCTATGTGTCACTCTCATACAACGTGGAAAGCCAGACATCACCCATAATCTTGCGATATAGTCGACGAGTCCGGCGTGGTCAGGATTCGTCGACAAGTGCTAAGTCCGTCCATGCTGGCTACTGTCAGAGGTTGGAGGCACTTCTACAACGACTCCGCCGATTTGGCCCAGGTGTTCTACTGTCTCGTTAGGCGTGTCACGAGAAGTGCCATGAGAAGTGACCCCATATATTTACCAAATGATAAATTATATCATCAGCCGGTGTCTACTATAACTTATTGTGCAAGCTTCGCGAGTTCTTCAATGCGAGGAGCTTCTCGGCGATCGCGTCGAGCGGCAGGGTCTCGGTGCGTGCCTTGGTGCCAACATCATCACGATTGCGCACGTTGACGGAGCGCGAGTCGAGCTCGTCTTGGCCAACAACTGTATCGCCACGGTGGTTAGGGCGCGCCAGACGGACGTCCATTTATGAGGCTCACCGAGGGTGAAGTTGTATTGGGCGATCTCGCTGTTGCGAATCTTCTTCGAGAGCGTGTTGTCGCCGTTATCGACGTCAACATACAGACCTAGTTTGCTCAGCTTATCTGCAACCCCAGAGGCGTACTCTCTCTGCGTAAGAGTTCCATTAGGATGTGGACAACCTCGGCATGCAATGCACTAGTACTAACGTAAGGAGCAGCTACGGGGACGACAAGGACTTGACGAGGAGACAACCAGAATGGCCTGCGAGATATGTCAACACAAACATCCATGGACACGAGGACGGCTCAGCACGCACCATTTTCCAGCAAAGTGTTCAGTAATGATCGCAATGAAACGCTCGAGACTGCCCAGGATTGCACGATGAATCATAACCGGGCGCGGAGGAGGCTTGCCCGCGTCAGCCGCGGCAGCTTCATCTGCAGAGCGGTACTTGAGGTTGAACCGCTCGGGGAGCTGGAAGTCGAGCTGAATGGTAGCGCATTGGAACGGCCGGCGAAGTGCATCACGGATGGTGACGTCGATCTTGGGGCCATAGAACGCGCCGTCGCCTGGGTTGAGCTCCCATTTTCCAGGGTAGAACTTGTCGAGTGCCTTCTTCAGTTGCTATCTCAGTACTAGCATGAGCATTTGCGTACGGGCGGATGTAGGAAGTGGGTACTCACGTCTTCAGCGGCATCCCAGGTGTCGATGGTACCGAGGTAGTTCTCAGGGCGGGTGGAGAGCTCGAGGTGGTACTCGAAGCCGAATAGCCCGTAGATGTCCTGCATAAACTCAAACAACGCAGCGAACTCCTCTTCGATCTAGCACACTCATGAGCACCCGATATCATTCGTAGAAACGTTCAGCACATACTTGGGAGGACATGCAGAAGATGTGTCCATCGTCCTGTATGAACCGACGTACACGGGTCAGGCCAGTCAGCGCGCCCGATGCCTCGTTACGGTGGAGGACAGCGAATTCGGCCATGCGAATTGGCAGCTCCTTGTAGCTCCGGTCGCGCGAGTCGAAGATGAGACAGTGCCCGGGGCAGTTCATTGGCTTGAGCGCCCACTTCTCCTTCTCGACGTCGAGCGTGAACATGTTTTCCCTGTAGTTTTGCCAGTGCCCTGACATCTCCCAAGGCTTGCTGCTGAACATGTTCGGAGAAATGACTGAAGCGAAGTTTGATTCTCTGTACGTGGAGAAGGGCATAGGTTGATACATACCTTCCTGATAGTTACGCTTGAAGTACTCGGACTGGAGGAATGGAAATCAGTGACGACGACTATGCAGTGGGTATACGGTCAACGTACCCGGATGAGCTCGACAAGCGTGTTGTAGATGCGAGTGCCGTGCGGCAGGAAGAAGCAGCTCCCAGGACTCATATCATTGAAGAGGAACAGCTCCTGTTCCCTGCCGATCCTTCTGTGATCACGCTTCGCGGCCTCCTCAAGGAACTTCTTGTACTCCACCAGCTGCTTCTTGTCTGGGAACGAGATGCCGTAGACACGCTGGAGGGAGTCATTGTTAGCGTCGCCCAAGAAGTATGATGATGAATTCTGCAGACTCCCGCATTTAGACAACCTATCAAATACCTGCTGTTGGGGTGCGCACCTTGGTGACCATAAAGGTTTTGATTCTGCCAGTGTGTGGGATGTGAGGACCAACGCAGAGGTCGACCATCGGCCCGCAACGGTAAACCGTGGTGGAAGTGCCGTCGGGGATTTTGGTCTCGATGATGTGTTTCTTGTATTTATTGTACTTCGCGATCATGTAAGCTTTCTATCACATCATGCACAAGCCGCTCGATACGTACGCTGAACATTTCCAGGAGAGTCTCCTTAGGTACGACAAGGCGCTCGAATTTCTGCCTTTCCTTTATGGCCAAATCCGCGACCTGTTCGAGCGCGGGATAGTCGCTATTCACGACAGGCCTGTACGAGGAATGGGAGCCTATGAGGGGCAGTCCCCCCTACTGTACGAGCAGCAGGCAGCCGACGCACCTGTCTTGGATAGCCATCTCGTAGAAGAAGCCATCATCGGTTGGGGGGCCAATGCAAAGGTGGCAACCATAGTGACGTTCGGCAGCTTCACCAAGTACGTGTGCCGACGAGTGCCAGAATACACGCTTGCCTTCTGGGTGTTCGAAGTCGAGCAGTTCGAGCTTACATGAGGCCTCGAGTGGGCGTTCGAGGTCCCAGAGCTCGCCGTTGACCTGTACGTTTTGTTAGCACCAACACTCGGTTATAGCCTGAGGAATACACGGTTTTGGTCTCAAGCAAGAATGTGACTCGCCTTCGCAATGACTACAAGGTTAGCGAAGCCTGTAGAGATCTTCTTCGCGATGTCCATAGGACTAGTCGCCCAGCTCGTGCCCTTATGTTCAGAGCCATCGGGGAGCATGATAGTAATCTCTTCTCGTGATTGTTCTATATCATCATCAACGATGAGAAGAACACGCAGATGCATGCATGCTTCTCGTACATACTCTTGACCCACTCATCATACTCCGTTTTGAGATTCTCAAAAATTTTAATACGGTGATTGAAATACTCAGGAAGAGGATTGAGCTACGGGACATATAAGTTTCGTACACAAGCTCATCCAGCTGCGTTCAACACACCTCCAAGGGGTGCGCAGATCCGGCCTTGGATCTTTGAGTTCCCTCTTGATACGGGTTACTGAGCGCAGGCACCCGCGCGGGCTGTGGCGAGGATGCGACCGAAATGGTCATGGTTATTGTATGCAAACCAGAGACAGCGAGGGGTGTAGGAGCGTCTGAACGGCGGAGGTAGCTGCGAGGAGGAGAACGTATACACAGATATGGAGACGCAAGGTGCTGTTTATATCCATGCAGCCTGAGCATCCCAACACCAGTCAGTGGTCACCGCGAGTCATCCTGGACAGTGAATGAATAGAGGAGACGCTGATGCCATGACTCACTCGATGCCGCGTACAGAGCATGCCGGAGTGGTCGGAAAGGAATCGCCGAGAACAGCGGGATGTTCAGCGCCGACTCGTCAAATTGCCATCGGCCACGGCTTCGTCGCGAACGCTATCGTCGTTCCACCGACCACAATCTCCGCGGCGTGAACATGACGTCCCACGGCCAGCGGGGGATTAACGTCAGCTGCTCATGCTATCCTAGCTTCCCGCGGTATCTAAGTGTGGCTAAGTAAGAATGAGGTAGGACGAGCATTATTCCACTGATGTTCATCATACCATCGTGTGGAATGTCCAAGTAAATATGGACGCTTCAGCGACAGCGGACTTGCCTGTGGCAAATATGCGACACTGCTAGTGGTTCAGCTAAAGGTATCCTGATCCCCTTATCGTTTAGAGATCCTGGGTCACCAAGCTACGCGCGCGAGTTCCGTAGCCCGCCGCGATGTAAACGGCGCAGAGGTTCGCGAGGAAAGTGCACAACAAGGACCCCGTCCTGTACCACCATCTGTGAATTGCCATGGCTTGTGTCAGTACTACACTACTGCATACGATAAATATCACGAGGACAGCTCACGACAGATGTGTGCCGCGAGCATATTGCGATTTGTGTAGCAATCTCCAGAGAGTAGCTCGGAGGGTACTGAGGCCCATAGTGAAGTGAAGTCTACGCTGAGAGAGGTAGATCTTGAGGCAAACATCCACTAGTGAGGCGCGCTGTTCAGCTGTAACGAGCTCCCAGCGACACAGCGACGTCCGTGTACGAAAGCAACGAAAGACATGCCTGGTCATGAGATGCGTAGTACTCGAACGTCGGCATGCTGGGTCGCACAGGAACCCGGGCTTGCGATGAATGATTGAGAGTCTTGTCCCAGCGCGCGTCGACGCGAGGCCAAGTCAAAGACGGGTCAACTGTGATACTTGCGAAACAGTGGGCGTCCGACGTGGTCCAAGGCGCATGGCTAGAATTCGCACTCGTGATTTGTTGACTGCGGAGACGCATCACCCAGACGATCCACCACCCACGTCCGCGTTCACGCCCTCGCCCACGGCCCCTACCACTATTTCCTGTAACACCACCCTCACCGGGACCTCCAGTTGCCGCCGCACCCATAGTCTGGCTCTGCGGCGCCCGCGAGGGTCTTGGGAGGGGAGAGCTTCCCTGTGGCTTGGAACCTGGCGCATTTGAAGGCAAGTCGCCAGACAGCGGCATTGATCAAGAAGACAGAAGACAGAATGATCCCGAAAGGCTATATCCGTAAATGTAGAACTCATGAACAACGCATCGCAATACAAGATGGAGTGCCATTGGTCATCGACCGTACGGTACCCAATCGCTATCTCTGACATTACACCATGTTAGTGATGTTTGTAATCAATAGCGAACCGAAGTAAGGACTTACGATCGAAACAATTCCTCATCAAGGTCTATCGCTTTACCAGGGTACCACGCAGGCTCCTACCCACCGCCGTTTCGAGTTGAGGAGGGGCGATATACGAACAGCGGGGTTGAGACTGGATCCCAGTAGTTATTAGTGAAATGCGGAATTCAGAACAAGCGTGGGTTTAGGCACCATACGATAACCAGGTCACATGCTACATACTAACCGAGGACGACCCCCACCTCAACTCTCAACAACGGCTGGCAGCAAACAAAGGTAAATATACGGAGCCCGGCCAAAAGGCGCCCAGAACCTCCCCATTTGGAAGGAGGTCTTCCAGGGCGCTTATGAGTATTTTCAGAATAATCCACACGCGAAATCGCACTGCGTGCTCGACGCTCTCGACTCTCGACGCGCAGCGCGAGCAGTCAGCCTCCTCCTGATGGGCTCGCTCGTACTCAGCAATGTACAGTGGATGGA